>KZ308240.1:187444-198162 GCA_000376725.2 Ladona fulva
GAAGTAAATTTTTACGTTACCCAATTCCTGAGTGGACATGGGTACTTCAGAGACTACCTATACAAAATGGGCAAGGTATCAACTCCCAACTGCACCCTTTGTGGGGCCCAAAAAGACGATACAGAACACACAGTGTTCCATTGCACCAATTGGAGTGACCGACGGGCAGTACTAGAAGATATCACCGGTCAACTTACGACCGAAAATATAATTGATAGAATGATTGAACATACAGAAAAATGGAACGCAATAGCGCAGTTCATAGAGTCAGTCCTGAAAGATAAAAAAGAGAACGGATGTCTGAAGAACTGAAGAGAAGAGTATAAGTGAAGAGGAAAGTTAACTAACTAGGGAATAAGGACCACGCCGAAGTAATGCGCAAGCTGTGCCAGCGTGACGTCCTAGACGAAGAAGGGTTGGGGTTTAGTGGGTATTCTCACAATTTCCCGAGCGAGTCCCACACACGGGGAGGCTCCGTAGGCCACCTGTCAGGGTGCATAAATGCATTCACCACCCCTCAAAAAAAAAATAAATAAATAACGTCTGCAGAAGAACCGCGGACGAATAAATAATTAAAAACCATCCTATACTCTGCGCAGGGAAGATATTTAACCATGTGTAAATTTTGAAAGTCATGCGTCTCGCTCTTCTGTTTTGATGACACATAATCACATACTTACATGCATCCATTTTTATATATACTAGCTTAGCCCGCGCCTATATTTGCGTCATTCAATATTTAATGTCTGGAAAAAGTTACACGCATATGATTATTTTACATTTTAAGAAACTTATCTTCATAGAAACAAAATATTTCATCATGTCTATTTAGAATTGTTTAACATAATGAAAGGATGAATTTAATCACACCTTTTTCCATCATTATTAAGAATCTTCAATTCCGTGGCTGTCAATTTTTTATCTCATCACGGTATTTTTCATACAAACATGACAAAAATTACAACAACCGAGACCTGACCATGAAACTATGACTGTCCTTAATGTGGTCCGCCGGAGAAATCAAACCAACCCTCCAGATTTTGCATAGTTAGCTAAATAAATTTCGGTAACCTAGATTAGTCATCATGTATAGAAAATATATATGTAACTCATTGGAAATATTGAATAAAAGCCTATAATTTAACTTTTTCGTCCTTCATGTACTTCGTGCATCGTATATCTTGTTAATCTATTCTCTCGTACGTAGTCATCTAGTGGTGACTTAGCGGCGTACATACTCATCACAAAAATTAAATTTCTATGCGAAAGTACGATTAATCAATGCGGAGGAAAAGTTGCTTGGGTTAAGTAGGCTATGTCTGATCCTCGAGGTTAATAAATGTTTTAATATTCGAAGTATTGATTGGATTCCCATGACGTATAAAGTTCTAAATTTTAACTTTCGGACAACAATATCGTAATTAATGAAAATCTTTAAATTTTTAAACACTATCCATTTATATAAATATATAATATCTGGCAATTAAAGCGTTTTATCCAGTGAAAATATTTAGAAGTTGTTTTTATTTAAAGCAGCCAACTTTACTTACATTCATTTACATCCCGCGTGGTTATTAACATTCCAAATATTGCCTACAGCCAAAACGATATTCCTAATACCCACAGTTCTAGATTTTAACTTTTGGGCATCAATGTCAAAGCCACTGTAAATCATCATACATTTTCAAAAAAGTTTACATAAATCTGACACTGTTAAAGTGCATAATTATTTGTTCAATACTGTCAAGTAATTCTGATTTCAAAGCTTCCTATGAATGCACATTGGATTCACCTAATAATTCTTCGATGTTGAAATACTGATTTGAGGGAATTTGTATTATTTCATTAATTCTTCAAAAGTTTCATCAAACATAATTCGAAAGAATGTTTCGACTCAATGAGAATAACTTAATTTCATTTTTATCGACCTTTAGCTCATAATATTATCTTTACATTCTCAACGCATTAAATAACAGGAAATTCATTTATAAATATTTACGTTGCTATAAAAAACGCGTTTAAAAAAGAAATAGAAAAGAACGTTATTCCCTCACCCGACTTTCTACTCGTAATGCTTCTTAATTATTGTTTATTCGCTTAATTGTTTATTTATCAGAGGCAACAATGACGGTTGCTAGTAAATGCTAGTAAATGCAGAGAAAGCAGGCAATATCCGATAAGTTTAAAATAAAATGCGAATTATTAAATAAAAAAAATTTAAACGTGAAAACTAGTAAGAATAAGATTGGTTGCATATTTTTCTTCGAATGGAAATATTTGATGGAAATCTGTTTAAATTCAGGTATTTTAATGAGAGAAAAAAATAAAGATTTTCTCTCTGAAAAATGAAAAATCGCGTGCAATCTTACGAAAACGCATTATTAGCTCCGGGGTTCAACCCCGGGTTTTTCCGGGGATGAAATTAAGTTTCTCCCGGGTTTCTAGCATGTACACATTCAATGTAGTTCACTGCGTGTCTCTAAATATAACCGTTTTTGAGATAGAGGGGTGGACAGTCGCACAGACAGACAGGCAGACGTACGGACACTTCGCAAATTAAATATAAATATGATAATGGACATAATAGATTATAGCTTATCATTCTTTCGTTTGACGATATTAATGTTCATTCATCTCAAAGGATAGAGAAATAATGTTATTATATACTGTCGCAAAGACACACTTTAACCAATTATTCCTCAAGAAACTACTTAAAAATATTACTCAATAAAATGTTTACTTCTTTCACTCTTTACTCAAAATTCACTTTGATAGATTTGTTAGTATATACTTTTTATAAGAAAAGATGCTTCATATATTTATTAAATTTATATGACGAAGAGGTCAAGCGTAAAATGTTCATCACTCCCAATCATAGTCGCTTCTTTTTGGAAACTGATCATCCCTGTGGTACTCCACTTCGTTATCAGTTAACGCTCTCTATTATACAATACTACCCTTAAGTATTTAACAAAGGCGTGAGGAATAGCTTTGACAACCTCGATATTTAATGATGACTGTGTATAAAAATTATTTCAGGAAAACCTTCCTTTAATTCAAGATTTCAGCCCTTAACTTGTGAGGGGTCTTCAGATAAGCCTTACAAATAAACGACTGTTAGGCATAACTATTTTTGGTTAAAAATTGGTAATGATAAAGAAATCACGTCCAGAAAAATACCTGCCGTGCAAAATGTTTTGGATTGATGCTGACCCTGAACTTGGCAGTTCGAAGCCCATGAATAATGTTGGCAATATGAATGCAGGTGCCGCAGGTGTTTATCGTAAGCCCGTGACTCATCCCTCGTCACAGGTTTCTTATGGAAGTCTTCCGTCTCACAGTAGTAATACGTTTATTCTCTCCCATTCATCCGATGCGAAATGGAATGCGATTTGATAAATATAGTAAAGCTATGTAAAATCATGCAAGATACTCAAATATCCTCAGTGATGAATGTCTACCGGGCCAATGTGCTATTCTAGAAGATTATGGTTGGTCCAAGCAATACATTTGTTACGTAAAAACAGTTGGAAAACTATGCATTCCGAAGCTATACTGTAAGGGCTCATAAAATAATATACGATTACGTTAATATTTTAAAAACGTTTGTATTAGCAATATGTATGGGTGTAAAATGTACGAGCCAATGAAACGAAATACAATCATTCTACCTATAATATACACATACTATCATTTGAATTCTTATTTCACAAGAAATATATAAATCACAAAAGAAAGAGAAGATAAAACCGATGAAGTAGATCTTTAGGTATCTAGTAAAATAAAAGAATGTTTGAAGGTTTAAAACAGAATTTTTATACTGAACATTTTTTTCTACGACTCTTCAACGAACATACGAGTGATTGCGAAGAACTTGACTTCCTCTTTCTACTCCGTACTATCTAATCCATGTTCTGAAAATGGCCATAAAGAATTTTTACCACTACACATTTTAGCATTACATTTCGTAATCCGTCAAATTTAACAATCTTATAATAATCACAATAATTTCTCATCAGATCTCAGCTCGTATTAAATATACGTATATGGTAAGCAGGAATGAAAAACATAAAATCACAGCGAGCATATAATAACGGTAATGCCATGTAAATTGGTAACCATCTTTTTAGATTGTTATTTCCTTGTTTGTTTTTTAAATTTTATTTCAACATTAGGGAATCAACTCCTCTCCTCATATGAAGTAACCAAATTTATAGTATTTGCATTATTATTTTGTCTAGGAGACTCAAGAAAAATCAAAATAGGATGCAAATTGTGTAGCTTTAAAGAATTCTTTCATTACGCTAAATTTTGCAATCGCATCCACTAGCTACAGCTTCAGTTGTCTTTCAATGATTTCGTCAATAAAATATAAACCATATTGCAATACAGCAAAAGTATATCTTCAAATTAAATGTAATGGCAGATATTGAACTTCCCAGTTAGTTACAAATGAGCACTAATGATCGCAAAGCGTAAATAGCTAAAGAATCTTTTCTCTATTCAATAAGATAGACTGAAGCTTCAATCTACTCTCATTCCAGCCTCTGTTTATAAAGTAAATACAATTCAAAATATTCCGGTCTTATTTTCGTATCGAGTCGAGGCAGTTCACGAGAAATCCGCTGGCACTCAGGCGCTGAGCTTGTATGGTTTGCCACCTAGTAATCTATATCAGAACTAAGTCCGACTTTTTCTGTGGACCGCGCTGAGTTTGAAAATTGTCCGTCTTAACCAACATACATTTGAGTTGAATTTAGTCGTCGACCTACATCAAAGCGTCCAATAACACATTTTGTTATCCTCCGCTACAGAATGAAATAGGTATTACCATGCAGCAATTTATTAACATTCCTGATTCTGTTACAATTAATCTTGAAAGGCTTTTACTATTCGTGATTCCAAAGAAAGGGGTGACTATCTAATGTGTTTGTGGATTTATAATTTAAAATTTCAGTGCTCTTTTACCCATATTCTTACTTTTGTAATTCCGTTTTGGTATCTTCTGGATGAAATTCGTTAGATATTCAATAGAACATAGACGGGTTCAGCATATTTTGCTGATTGCTCAAAACAATTTTCTTCCCTTGTGGGCACAGAATTACTACAATTCGACCGTTATAGTTTCAATGAATTCGATTATGCCTTTTACTATTTCACCTATTTTGTAGGCATTTACGTCATTCAAGGATGTATATGAGCGCTGAATTTCATCAGTATGTAATCGTTCTTATGTAATTGCCAAAATATATTGATGCTGCTGGTAAAATAAAGTATCTGCGTTCAATACAAAAAGCTATATATATTGGAGATGTTTTATACGAAAACCTGAATCTTGTAGCCAGTAATAACATATCATTTCCCATTTCCGTTTAAAAAGGTAAAAGCTCACTTAAGCTCACTGTTGCTCAGCTGAAGAATATTAATCTCTTACGTACACCCTCGTCATATTCCGTAAGATCAGGGAAAGAAACAAGAGTTGTAAAAGTTGAATTTTTTCAATGATTTAAGCATCCATTTATTGTATAAACAGATTTTGTGTGAAGATGAGAAGACCAAAAAATTTTCCCAGTTTTGCTCTTTTTCAGGATTTCATAAATCATAATCTAAAGTTTCTGGTCTTCTTCTGAAGTCCGATCTCCAAAGATTAGACATATTTTTATAGGGAATTAGATTTGAACAGAAACGTACATACTACATAATTGCAAGGAATGAGGGAAGTATTCCACACTAACCCAAAGTTAAAATTAGGATCCAATCATACGATCAGCATATTATCAATCCATTACTTACTAATAATTACGTATCGTAGGAATGATTTAATTCCGTAAATATTTCAATTCTTGTTTATATGTGTGTACTTAAGGCGTCAAATAATGAAGGGAGATTGATCAATGAGCCTCATAAAACAATTATACACTTATCTCGAATATATATTCTCTCCTTCCATGAGAGAGTTTTTAAGAATACTCGATAAACCATACAAAAAATTAAACGAAAGAAGAAACGACCGGAAAAATACGTAAAATTAAATTTGATTGAGTCACAACTGGGTCAAGATCTTGTCTTCATTCTCCAATTGAAGGAATTTCGCGTATAAAATTTAAACTTCTAGGAAATAAAATCTAGAAGGAAACTTCAAAACTAGGAAGTTCTACTTATTATAAAGATATGGCACCCTTGCCGAGAGTGGAGCAATTTCGATTGTATTCAGAGTAGGAGACACGTGAGAAAAAAGAGGCAAAGACGGGATACGGAGGGATCTTATAAATCAATCTTCAAGGAACGCCGCCTCTATACATAAATAAGATGGAGAAAAATCACAAAATACTGAGAGGAAAGTTGCCCGTCTTTATATCACAAGGGCCAACTACCTCGGCGAGCTGGAAATAAAATTAACAAGGCTCTCCTTCTCAATTCTCCCCTATTCAGATTCCTCAGTGACGCATCGTCCCCACTCGCTATGACACACGTCTCCCGCTCAGATGAACTTCTCGAATCATAAATCACATTTTTCTCCACTATCACCCCCTTTCCAATTCGAGCAACTCTCCATTTGTGAAATTGAGCCGAGAAACTACATTTGTCCGAGGTCACCTTTTCTTAGAACGGAAAAAAGAGAGGGAAGGATATCGAGGCAGGCGTCATGCATATTCCGATGCGATGCAACGGATAAAAACGCACAAAGGAGTAACGGAGGAGGAATAGTGGGGGGTTGGAATAAAAGGAAGTTTAAACATGAGAAAACAGCGATTCCTCACCGACTTTAAGATGGCGAAAAACGAGAGAGGAAGGGGCCGTTCTGAATTGGAGAGATAGCGATGTGCGGGGAGGGAAAAATGAAGGGTTGGGGGAATGAGAGAAGTTAATGGCGCAGATGCGAGTGATATCCAGAGGACAAAATAAAGATGGAATGAATGGATTGGAGGGGACACAGTGATCTTGCTAGTCAATCGCAGGGAGGAAGTCAAGCGCCGCTCCTTCGCCCGCACCCACTGAGGGCGAATCCCTCCATCCAAGCAGCGCCAATGGAACCATCCATCACTTCCCGGATATCCGTTTGCATTGTCGCTTTGGCGTTGGGGGAGAGCCGAGGAAAGGATAAAGGAATGAAAAGTTTAGGGAGTCCGGATAATGGTTTCAGCGGAAATCGGTGCAATTTCGAATGTATTAAGAAGGAGGCGAAGACATGTGGGGAAAGAATAGGGCGAAGAAGAAGGGAATCGGAGAATTCAAGTAATGGAGAGAAGAGAAATTGAGAGAACTCTGGCGAAGAATTGACTGAAGAAAGAGGGCGAACCAATACCCGAAATGAGAGTTTTTTTGACAAAGGTCGACGGAATGAAAACTGCGCTACAGATACGGCGCTCTTAGGTAAACGCCATTATATTCTTAGGAAGGACAGGAAAGTAATGTGATTCAACAGGGGGAAATCAAACGTTTCCTATCCTGAGCAACTGTTATTTTAAAGTACTGTACCTCTGGGGAATCGCGGTTATAAGGTAAATGACCAAGATAAATAGAGAAATTGAAAATACCTTGTAGTTTCCACAAGAATTTTACTTTCGATCAGCTTCGAATCTCGCGAGCCATCGTCTAAATTAACGAAAATTCTTGTGCTAAACAGTATCTTTCTTTGTCTATGGCCTTCCATCAACTTAAGCTAAAACATATCGATCATACTCGACATCGAAAATTCTTACCCATAAAATAGCTCTTTCGATATGATTACTCACTGGATAAGAATGGCTTTTGTTTGAAGAATAGCTCTTGATTCTGTAAAATCTTCGAAAATGACTTATCAAGCATAAATTACGATATAGAATTGCCCCAAATTACCGTAACTTACGCTACCCAAACTTATGCGAAATCGGCGCGACTCGGCTGTTGATTTTCCTCTGACGGAATGAATTAAAACCGTTCCTTTTAAAAATTGAGATAGAAAGAGGGGCAGAAACTGATCATATATTTCAAGTAAATGTGAAAGATTTCAATTTGGCAGGCAATTGCATTTAGAAAAAGAAGGTGATGATATCAGTAACATGTTTCGAAGCTGACAATCGATGAACTCACATTGATGTATGAGCAAAACGGTTTTGACTCGGCTAAACCAGTTTAGAAAATAGCAATCGCATGCTTAGCAGAAGCTGTCGGCTCAAATGAGCTTACAAATATTAGAGGACATAGAGTCCGACAAAGAAAGCGTCGGATGGCTAACAGGCAAGGAATAAAAATCATCACCATTCTATAAACTCTACGTGAAAAAGAAGACTAAAAGTAAGAAAAATTTGTAAGATTATATTAATTTATCGATATCGTAATAACTTTACTCCGGGAGACTCATTGAAAAAATTATTTAGTACAACAGCCTCGATCATCCGAATTCCGGTAGGCCTAACTTGTCTAGTATCCGAGGCACGTGATTGTGTGCTTTGCTTTCTCACTTATATATGTGCAAAACCACCGCTTAATTTAATTTTACCGTGACTGCCCCATTTCATCATAGACAAGCAATGTCAGCGTAATTATTTGGGGATAATCAGAGAGAAAAAGTGAAAACTGCGTCTGGACAACTAACATATACTGCGGAGGAAAAGAGAAACGCTTTAATTAAACCGTTTTACTTCAAAGTAATTATCCATTTGTAAATAAATTTCTTACTTAGGCTTGAAAATAGCGTGCTTATTTCATAATTCATCATCGGAAGCCGACCCTTCCGTAGCATACGAGTTTCCGATTAATTGAGGTTACCCACATACACTTAGATAATCGATACTGTTTTGTATAAATATTTGTTGGCAACTGTCATTATTAGTTAATATTTTCTTCTGAACGAAAATGTATCTTAGCCCTTCATCCAAATTTAAAAAATATTATTATTCAAAGTTATTCCCAGTCTTCCGCGGATTCGACATACGGGATTTTAGGGGTAGGTTCCTCCTATCACGTAACTAAATTTATGCTTTTCATAAATAGGTGTAACATTTTTAACTAGGTACTTCCGTGATCAAAGAGAGTCAGAAAATACGAGTATAAGGGAATTGGAATTCTCTATCGAGTAAAATATCAGAGGTGAACGAAGAAAGATTCTCCCAGCGATCTGACTTGAGTAGAATGAAAAGTGAAAAATTAAATTCCAAAGAGAAGATGCGAAAGGCAGAAGGAAGAGAGGAGGAGGGATAATGGTGAGAGGTGAGAAATGACGAGGAGTAAAGGATAGATTGGAGAAATGAAGAATAAATGAGTCGTTATAATGACTAACGATGAGGAATTAGTTCACCCCGAAAAGAGGTAAAAACCTGATCGGAGAATATAAAGGGTATTGGAAGTGAGAGGTGATGGAGAAGGTGATAACAGTGAGATTAATAACGGGTAAGAAGGAAAAGGACTGTTGGAGGAAGGAAAGAGGGCATTTTAATGAAAAAGTGGCGTTCAGATTAATTGGGAAAAGAGATGGGAAAAGGAGGAACTGCTTTGGTTGACGGATAACGAGGGAAATTTATGATATGAAATAATTTATATGAGAGAATGAGATAATATTGTCGATTGCTAGTGAAGTAAAGATATAGTAAAAAACAGTTAGTAAATTAACCAATGAATATATCAATAGAAAGTGTCCAATTATCTGCTGAAATACGTTTTAATTACGCTGGGAGTATTCTCAACCTTATGATATTAAATGTTTTCTTAGAAGTTCTTTTTCTTTGATCTCTATTCCCTAAATTCGAGTCATATGGACTAATATTATCCATAGAAAAGAGGAAATTGTAGATCGTAATAATAAGAATCATCTTACATTCACCGATGTGATGATATATAAGAGGCACCTTTTTTCCAAAATACAGCTTAAAAATCAGCCCAGGTATAAACGCGAATGTTATGACAGGAACTAGAATGAATTTAGTTTCTCTAGGTAATGCAACATGAAAGAAGGCGCGATCAAGATTTTAAAAAATAACTTTGTTTGTTAGTAGTTAGTTAGTTTAAGATTTTATCAAAACGTAAGATAAAGCTGAAACTTGATAGTTAAACGGATCATTAAATCAATTTTAACAGTACTTTTAAAAAAATAACTTTGTTTGTTAGTAGTTAGTTAGTTTAAGATTTTATCAAAACGTAAGATAAAACTGAAACTTGATAATTAAACGGATCATTAAATCAATTTTAACAGTACTGTTAAAAAATTTTCTCAAGGTTACGCTGTTGAAATGGAGTGCATCTTATGTGACTTAAAAAACAATAAATAGAGTAGAGTAAATAGTAGAAACGCGGAGTAGAGAGGACTCATGATTCATAGCTAAGAAAGTATTAATCTCGTCTAAAAATCATAATATACAGCATTATACCTACTGTGTACAATGGCAAAGAATATTCAACAATATTTCATAAAAATTTGATTAAATGAGGATTAAATGCTATTAAATTTTACCCACGGATTTAAAATTGCTCAAGTATAAGACTAAAAATCCGCTTCATTAGGCTGTCTATCATTAAAAGATATTTAAGTGATTTTAGGAAATAAATTAACCAGCATATGTTTTTATTTAATGAAATCAAACTTTTCCTATTGAATAATTATGTTTATTGAGATACCTTGTATTATATATATCATATGTTATGTAATTTTTATTTATAATATTACTTGTGCAGATTCTCTGATTAATCTTTTAGTCACCATTCCTATTCTCACCAATAATATTATGAAAGAGGCTTTGATG
>KZ308240.1:213916-328486 GCA_000376725.2 Ladona fulva
CGATGCCGCGTCTTTTCCAAACTGTTTGAGAATACTTTTGTAAGCAAGACGAGCGACCACCACATTTAGCTGCGCAAACTGCCAGATTGTCCTAACTGAGACACCCAATTCATTAAGCGGTCTTATGTGGTAAACCTCCCGAAAGAAATCACAATAATTAGGGAAATGTGTGTAACATAGCACGGACGAGCCGTGCAGCTTAAAGCCAAGGAATCGCAGCAGTGAAAAATAGCGATATGACACCGCTTTGTGAGTTCATAACGTAAGTATAGGTACATACATGCACCAGTGCCACAGGCCAAAAGGCGGCTTGCAGGATACACATGTAGATGTAGATGAAGTAAAACGTTTCATTTTTATTGAGTACACCCTAAAAGTGGAAGAGGACCTTACTAGCCATTACAATAAACCAAATGAATAATTTTCGATTATTTGTAATTTAGATATTCAAATTTCTCTTCAAGCCGGTAGGGGGTTTTCCCAGAGCTTGTGCGATGACCTGATCAAGGAAAAACGTCACTACCGAGCGGTGTTTTTTTTTGACGAAAACCCACCATTCTGAGAAGAGCCCGATGCATAATTCAATAGTTAAGCAATCATCTTCATGGGGTGGAAGAATAGGTCGCTGAGTGAGGGGTTGTGAAAGTGAGAGGGACAGCCCTCCAACGGCTTAAGGAATATATTTAATCTCTATTTTAATAAATGTCATGTGCAATTACTTCTCTTATATTAGTAGCAATTTTAAAATAATAAAGCGTATCACGGTATGCGCCCCGCAAAGAAATCATGCGAGCTGATGCGGCACACAGAGCTTATAGGTTGGACACTCAATGCTTACGGAATCGATGCTAAAAGCTAGCAATATTTCTCGCAGCTTCTAAAATAAACCAGGAAAACTTAACGCTATTACATTAATGAAGAAATGAAACACGGACTTCCGCATACATAGAAGTTTCAATTGTAGCGTTATAATTCTGGATGTCCATAGCCGGGAAACAAAAGAAATTGAGAAGTCCCAAAAACAAACAAATTAAAGCATTAGGTCGTTGCATTAACGGCGAATCGGCGCCGTCTATTTTTTTTTAATTCAGAAAATATAAAAAAGGGCGATCGAGAGAAAACAATACAATTCACGCCGCCAAAATAAAACTGTTGGCGGGGAGGGAAAACGAAAAAATATTCCAACGATTAAAACGGAAAAAAGAACATCTACGGGATCTGGGGACCGACGCGCGAAAAAAAATTGAGCACATCGACTCAATGCCGTAAAAATGCCCAGCACTCCATGTATTGAGTAAGGGAATTGCTATGACAGAGCAATTAAGCGGTAGTGGCCGTGCTTGAAATCCGCGGAACGCTCTCGGAACGGCGAATTTTCGCGAATTGAGGAGTGAAAAAAAGCGAGGGATTAGATAGTGAGAAAGGGTATAAAAAAGACAAAAATGAGATAGGGTTGTTGTAGGGAGTGCTTGAAACGCGGGAAATTATGGAGAAGTAGGTGCTAAAGTAAAAGGACGGATCGTGCATGTTTTAGGACTGTGAGCGTATTGAGGCGCGTCAGAGTGGCACGCAAGTATGGTGTCCAAGTACGGGTAATTGGCTGATGAAATGTGTGTACCGAGGAGGGATGGAGCACGGAAAAGGGGGGAGAGCTCGATGGAAAACATAGGGACATCGTGCTCCTTCTGCGGAGACACTTTCCCGCTTTGCAAATAGATATTTTTTGAGCTGTATGAGAGTGGTTGTGCACTCAGCGTACGAGGGCGGGGAAAAAACATTGCGAAAGAGCGTAATGGAAGTTTTGCATCCTTTTTAGGGTTTGTTGAAGTTATTGCTCCACTAATGTGAATGCGGTTAATCACCGAAACACGAAGAGCTGGAATGTGCTCGGTTAATATATTTCCAGTTTCTAAAACCTGAGATATATTGTATAGGGCGTTCGGAATGTGTTATATATTTGGCTAACGTTTCCTATCCAATTCCCTGAAATACTTAATTGCAGCTTTTAGTGGGCAAGTCGTTGAAAGTCATTCTATATGCGACCGAGTACGAAGCGCGCAATACAGGGGAATTATAATTCCCAATTATTTGTCCTCCTCATAAACGTTATTCCCTGTTGCTCGTACCTGTATGTTGTTTGAATAATGTGTCATAAGCTGGTGTATGTCCAAAAATGTTCAGTTTAAGATTTCATTCGGCAACGAATGGATACATTTAAAATTATCATTATATCATTAGCTAAGTAATTTCCGTTAAAAGGAAATAACTTAATGAGGTGAATATCGCAACCGGCTTGAACCTTTAAATAACGAAGTTATGCGAATAAACGTCACTGTGCTGCACGAATTTTAAAAAAAATCGCTCATTTAGTTAAAAATTTTTTTCTCGTAACCAAGGCTTTATTGCGCTACTAAAAGCTTAATAATATGAACGATGTAACATACTGCACATAATATATTTTTAAAACATTCATCAAACAATTGATAACACAAAAGTAAATGAAAGGTGTGATTCGACTAACATGATTACCAATATGCCATATATTTATATCTATTCTGTGCCAATAAAGGATTTCAAATAATGAAGTTAAAATTTTCTAGAGATAAATAAAGAATAGAAGCAAGGGCGTAGCTAGGGTTTGTCCATTGGGGGGGGGGTTGAAACATGGATCACACACTGCTTAGCCTGGAATCCAGGGGCAGGAATGATCTAATATCAAAATCTAATGAAAATAGAAACTGATTCATTTTAATATGTATACCTTGCGAATCTTTGGCGGTGTTTGAATTGCAAACTTGCAAGAGGCCGTCCTCCTCTCACATGATTTCGTTTATAGTCGGCTCTATTCTTATAGGGGGGAGGTTGAACCCCCAAAACCACCTCCTTAGCTACGTCTCTAAATAGAAGTAAATTCGAAAGTAAATCACCTGAGTCCAAACCATTGCTGTAGTAAATAGTAAATTCCACATGTAGTTGGTAGTATGTTGTTTCATTAGCAGCGTCCATACTTAAGCGTATAGCTGTAGGTATAAAATTTCTAATTTTATTCAGAAACTATATTTGTTTCACAGTCGTTAATTTTAATTTTGGATTTTTTTTGCAAATAAGCCTACCTTTGATCCTTTTGAAGCGTCATAACTTATGAACAGAATGAGCTGGTGGTTTTACACTTTGGAATCTAAGAATGAAGCTTGAATATTTCTTTCGTCCTAGGTATCGAGAAAATATTTATTTCTGTTGTGCTCCTTCGGCTTGTGAAAATCAACCTATTCCTAACATGCTGACATTCATTGACAGAACGGAGCGGTTTTGCATAACAAGTCCTCTTGTTTTCTCTTGGTCAATTATTGGACTTTGAAAATGTTTCCCCGCTAAAACTCGAACTGATGAACGCAAACGCGGTGAAATCGAAATAGGAAACTAAATTTTGCAGGGCTCCAACTTCGATGGATATTAGTAGGGAGACAAGAAGTAACGTAGTGGAAGTGAATCGACGATGATGATTCTGGTAGAAGTACTTTCCCTTTCTTCTTCTATTAGACGTGACTGATTTCCACATTTACTGAGATTTCCTCG
The DNA here is from genome assembly GCA_000376725.2 of Ladona fulva. Classification (NCBI taxonomy): domain Eukaryota; kingdom Metazoa; phylum Arthropoda; class Insecta; order Odonata; family Libellulidae; genus Ladona; species Ladona fulva. The sequence continues at coordinate 217,493 of KZ308240.1, forward strand.
TTTTACTGACAATAGTGAAGAATCTAGTGAATATGGCGAGACTCTAAAATATCGGTATTTTCTTAGTTTTTTGGCTGTTTTGCTACGCAATATTTCAACCTTTCGCAAGCAGATAAAATAATAGTATTGGCTGTGTTATTTGTCTCCAATAACTACGAAAATAAATGCAATAATTATGGATATTTGTAAAACCTGCGATAATAAAGGTAACATACAGTCATACCGGTTAATGTAGAAGGAGGCAGAATGAATGCGACTAAAGAAATGACAGCGACTCAAATTATTGTAAGTTCACAGATAAAGGTAGTGGAAAAGGTTGGAAATTAATCATATATAGAAATGTTATTTTCATATAATAATACCTTACGTGAGCGAAAGAAAAAATAATTAATGCTATAGCACAGTAAGATTGTCAGCGTTTCCGAAGCCTGCAAAGAGGTAGCGGAACACACTTAATGCTCGCAGTGACAACTAGGAAAGAAGGATCTCGAGGCGTGTTAGTGACTCTCATAAAAAACTAAGAAAGTTACACAACCATATGCGAGGTGTGTGATAAGCAATGCTTTCGTGAGATTGGGAGTGAGAAGAAAATTACGTGAGATGTTGCTTCGAAATATTTTCCCAACACATAATAGTTCAGAACAGTTACATCAAATGGGCTCAGCGCTTTGAATTCCAGAAAAAGTGTTGTTTTTAATGAAATTCTGTTTAACGTTAATCCAAAACATTATTAACTATGAAATATTGTCAATACGAATGTGCCGTAAGATAAATATCTACAAAATTGGAATAAAATTGTGAAGGATAACATTGAAAATTCTCCATATTTTCTGGCAAGCAAATGCTATTCAATTACTTTCTGATTTCTCGGGTTTACCAGCTAAACCTTCTCTCATTTAATGTTTATTTTTCTTTTTGATGGTGGTCTTGTGATAAATAAAACTACTAACTGCAAGCCAATAACGCATTATTATACTCTTAAAAATTTACTTTTACGAAAATCACATGATATTCAGAATTATAATCTTAACCGAATTAACTGAAGCATTGTGCATAAATCCTTAATTTTTCTAAAATCTAATGCAAGCATCTATGCTTATTCTAAGCACTTACGGTAACCAATTCAAATTCAGCGCGGTAATCAGGAGATGAGTGGAAGAGTAAATTAGCAATAGAGTTCATTGTAAGAGCAACACTGTCAAATGTATGTGGGATGTCTCTTTACAGTAGAACTGTTCCTAATTTCTATTGAAAGATCGTTTTCTTGCTCTCGGGCAGCTTTCCAGCTGCAATATTTCATCAGAGGTTACGAGATTATATAAGAAACTTCTATCTAATCAGAAAATAAATCTAGAAGTCGAAAAATACAACTGTATTCGCTAGATCTTAATTAACGCATCCAAGAGTGGCACATCATAATAGGGTCCTATTCAATAAAGATGAATCTGCGGTATTACGCCCTCAAACAGCTGTAACAGTTGTTGAGGAAAAGCGAAATGGTGTAACGACAGAAATTTGATGATTAGGTTTATGAAGGAAGATTGAGCTGTACGAAGCCGTTTTAACACCACGTCGGAATTCGTTGACACAAATTTCAACACTTCCAATTCGATAAAGCGATTTCCTGAGGGACATACTTGACAATGTTTAGAATAAATATCGTAAATCATTATCAATAAAAATTTAAAAATAAATAATAAAGGGCTGAAAAATAAAATTGTTTTCTCAACAAAGTAGCATTTGAGCATATTATTTAAGCACCGTTAAAGCTATTACATTATAGCGAGTTATTCATTACAACCAATATAAGTGTCAACGTAATTAAGTCAATTACTAAACTTATTGTTATGAAAGCTTATTCCTTAATAAGAGATAAAATATCTGAATAAATAAAAAATAATGAAATTTTTAATTTTTCGTCTTTACTAACTTATGGTTGGTGCAAGTTGTTTCATAACAGTTACAACTAACTAGTCGATTAAATTAATATTTGGTGCGGTTTTGGAAGGAAAGTATTAATTACAAACGAGAGGAAGGAACATGATTTTGTGGGGACTTGCGTTTAGCCTTAGAAACCACTCAAGCAGGTGCAGTTGGGCTATTATAGTGTTCTAGTTAATGAGCTGATGATTTAATTATTACTGGAATTGAAAAGGAGCAATGAAAGCTGGAGTTACATTTGGAATGACTAAGCTAATTAGCAGAGAATCTTTGAATGAATAAGGGAGAGAACTTATTAGAGACTTATTTCATCTCCAGATTAATTAGTATAAGATTGAGACCTAGTGATAGAATTTCGTCTACTTGACTTTTACTTCAACCTCTTTGAAGTGAAGAAATTCCGACGCTAGTCAAGTATTGCTACGTTCCCTATTCATTGTCAAATAGCAGTAATGAAGAGCGACAGAAATTTTTAAGGGATTCAAAGGCCGCTCAAGACGATTAAAGGATAAGGAAATAAGGTGCTTAGAGAGACTTGCCTAAGAGAGGCATTCATCGAACTAGACAAAATTTTCTTGGAAGCAAATTTACGCAGGGTTACCTGTGCCTGTATTCTATCAATTTCTTTTTGACTATATGCGAAACTGATAAAGGGTAAGTTTTACCTATTATACCTTGATGTATGGAATATTTTTGCATTTATCTCTTGGTAGAGCCTTTAGGAAAATGTATTTTACTTTCATTTTGAGTCATTCATGTTCATAGCTAAGGTAATGCTGATACTACTATAGGTTCTGAGCGATGGCATTCATTTTGGTCGCTCTTTCTTTATAGTTAGATGGAAAAGAGATCGGCCAATTTGGAGCATTGGCCTAACCCCATAAATGGAACATATACCTATTGAAAATTATTAATAGCAATTTAATGGGAAATGTAATTTAATCATAGGGGCATTGCATTACCTTGGCATGGGCGTTTGTAAGTCATATCAATCTGACTCTGTGAAGAAAGTAAGAGAAAAATACCTCAATCTCCATCTCGAATAGTAAGCCTTATTCCCTCTCCTTAGCTCTTAGAACCTAACAGAGGAGAATGGTTCGTGGTGGAAACCGCCTTCTGGGCGAACACTTTGACACACTGATTGAAAAGGTTAATCGGCTTCTGACATTTTCTTTTTGTGCCAGTAGTTTGTATTTTAATTACTTGGCTTATTGAATTCTGTATAAGTATACTTCAGGAAAATGACATTCAAAGGATTGCCGCGCAGAAACATCCCTCCATTGTGGTTGCAACACTTCAGGAACGTGAAGGCCTCAGTTTCGACTCAACCCAATTCGTCCCAAACTAGAAATTAACAAACATAACATCCTGCTCATCAAAATCGGATTTGCGAGATACGTGAAATGCTTTCTTACCATAAGAACTAGAATACACTTCGAAATAAGAATTCGAGAAGATCCATTCCGGGCGCGCTAACGGTCTCCCGTGGCATCCTCTCTCCTTCCCTCCTTTGAAATATCCAGAATTATTCATGTTTTTCCGAAATGCTTGCGTCATTCTTTTTGGTAAACGTTGGTCGAAACGTCATACCCTTTTCTGTGGCTGAGAAGAAAACCCTGCAGATGCGAACACATCTCCTCTTCATCCATCCGAGAACTGACGACCCGTCGCGCCAAGGCCTACTTCGGATTTTATTTCCAACAGCCACATTTCGCAGAGGCACACCCACATCTCTCCTTTATCGTGGAAGCGATGTCTGGGTCGTCGGCTATAAAGGAAAAACAGAAGCAAAACAGAGATCCGCTATTGATAAAAAACGAACCGGCGGGACGGGAGATGGAGAAAAGGTAGTAAATAAAATGGAGATGAGGTAGGAAACAGTGAAAGATTGATTAAGTTTTTATTTGCAGGGAATTGAAGCGGGATTGTAGTGTCTTCGCTCTCCGCGCGATGGCCGTAGAAATCAGACGAGTTTTAAAAATACGTAAAATGCAATGCATCCGACGGGAAATCTTCGGGAGAAATGCATCGAGCAACCAGCAGTCAGGAAAGGAGCAAGATAAAGTATTTCTATGACAAAAATATATTAAGGGATGCTCCTTAAGTCTGCTGGGCCCCAGGATACTGCAGTTTGCAGGACTCCTGTATCTATGAAAATTTGACCCTGAATTATAAAATCAGATGGCTATGATACTTTTGGGAAAGCATTTGATAGTCTTAAAAATGATTAATTTTTATGGAATCGAAGTCGCACTTGCGTGGCCCAATGTGCGCTACATTCTTCATTTTTTATTTCATCATCTTTTATTTACTTATTATTTCATTTATGTCTTTGGAAATGTTAAACCTAGAAGTCTAGATACAATGGAAGGCAAATACATAGTGAATTAAATCGTTGAACTAGCCTAGCTCCATTTGTCTCATCGAGTATCGTAGTAGGAAAAAAAGGAATTTTAAACTCGTTATCATCCTGTTAATAAGTATACTAAATTGGGATTAGGGACTGCGTGATAATGATTTTAAGTACAGTTACACATACAAAAACCCAACCTGCTCCAACTCGTAGTAACTCAGAATTCTTGCTAAACCTTTAGATGATTCCAATTAAATAAGACAGAAGTATGTGAAATGGAAATGTTCATGATTTGTTTAACGAAATACCGACAGTAAATTAACTAAATTACAAATATCATATGCTATTGGAAGGCATACTAATGCATCTCTTGCAAATATAACACTAATGCAGCACTATCTTAAATACTGCATACCACTGAGCAGCGGCTCACTGGTTGGGAAACTGTTGTATGAAATAAGTAATTCATTTATGAAGCTTTCACAGAGTAAATTCAGCAATTATTACCTCTAAGGTATCATATAATCCCATAAAATCTATCATAAAAACAGTTTTTCAGTAGCTATGAATTACATTTTATATACTAAAAAGTAATTCATTTATGAAGCTTTCACAGAGTAAATTCAGCAATTATTACCTCTAAGGTATCATATAATTCCATAAAGTCTATCATAAAAACAGTTTTTCAGTAGCTATGAATTACATTTTATATACTAAAAAAAAAGCAGTCATCGACAATGAACAAGCTTATTCGCATTGAGCCATGATTATACAAAGGATCAGCCAACTTAACTAATACTAAATTAAGCATACAGAAGTTGATTTTTTAAGGTTATTTGCTTTAAACTACCTCGGAAGTCCATCCTCCTGTTATATCGAGCTCAACTCGAACAATAATTTCGTAAAACATAAGTTACAAAAGGAGAACTTCTCTTGTTATCAAATTTTATACGACTGCTTTCAATGGCCATAAGACAATGGATATTATAATAGATTTCGGTCAATCTTTTAACTTAGAAGATGGTAGAAAGAAATAGATTGACCACATCAATAAAGATTATGCTATGAACATAAAAATATTTACCATTTAGGTTCCAGAGGATGCAAACATAAGTTATGGAAACTGGAAATATATCTGCTGGATATATACTAATATGCACTATTTATTGATTATTTGGGAGATATCTCAGATACTGAGATAATTATCAAATAATTCCTTACAGCACGATTAATCTTCAATTCTTGAAAATCTAAAGATAGAAAATCATTGAAAAACAGATCGGTTCGAACAGATTCACTAGAGTGTGACTGCATCTGAGGCGGAGATTAAATTAAACTGAATTTTGATGATACTAAAATCGAAACTGAGATTTTGAATCGTCTTTTCGTGAACCGAGAAAGTCTCTTTAATTTTCCATAAGTAACATGCATTAAACAGGAGGAGAGTAGTGAAAGTGATAATTTTGGAGACGAGCAATAAGACAACGTTAAATTAAGATGTCATACCAAAAGAATATTAATTTTTTTCTCTAACATAGATGCAGTAAAATAAGAGCTCTTGGTTAATAATAACCTCTTGCTTGGTGATGAGGCCTATTTTCACGATGGTCAATTTAAGGCATATTTTCTGGGTATGAATTTCCTTTAATTGTAAACCGATAGATAAGAAAATTTACTAATAATAAATATCTCAATTCAATCCACATGAAAGGTCTACAACAATGAAACAAAGGATAATGAAACACGGTGGCGGTCACGTGAGAACATCAACATCAGTTAACATGGTCGAGTCACGTCGACACAGGGGAAGGTGAGGGTTAGTAGGTTTCAAATGGATTAAAGTAAGCTAAACATATTTCTTGAATGGGGAAAGGGACTACGTTCTGATTAAGGGAGAGAGTGAATAGGAGATGTTAGGGCGGAGTAGGTTAGAATCGACGGCGATGGGCGGAGACGCACGGCGTGGAAGAATGCCCCTCGTTGCCGAGGGATTCTACTGATTAGAACTGTCCATCGCACGTCCCACCACAATTGCTGCATATTGGCGTGAGACGAGCGAGGCTTGAGTAAAACGGGAATCGCGAGAAAAATGGGAGTAGCGAAGTTAAAAAAGCCTCGGAGGGAGACATGTGGAGGGGTGGTGAAAAGCGGTCGCGAGAAGAATGACCGTCACCGTGGGGACGACGAATGCTGCGATGCAAGCAACGAGGCCAACAATCCAACCCACACATACACACGGACAGGTCCACATGACGTCCTCGGCCTAACAGTCTCCCAAACCTCAGACCGCCCTTTCGAGCGCCGGACAAACTGAAACTCTGCCCTCCGCCTCTTCCATTCTCTTCTTGCTCTCGTCCATCTGTTTAACAAACCAAACCGTGTTGTACTCTCTCAAACAACAATCAGTTCCATCCGCCGAAAGCGTATATGCGAATGAGCGTCTGCAGCGAATACACACAACCCTTACGATCAATTATGCGTTTTTAAACGATCCGATGGAGTGAGATAACGAGATATAGTTCGAGAGAGTGATTAGAAATGAAAGAAGGGGGTGCAGAAGCGGGAGTGATGGATGCCTTTTTTTGTAGCTTTAATTGTTCAAGGACTTCATGAATGAATGAGTATATGTCCGTATTAACGGTTTAAGGCATATGAATTCGGCCTGTTTATTATCGATATGGTTACAGTGGCTATTTAGCATTTATTTTCCTTGATATGTTAAAAGGAATATCCTATTAAATAACGTGGAACTTTAGGCCCTCTTCCAATACGTGATTTATCTATCGCAACCTTCTACCGAATGAAAGGGTTTTGCAGTGTTGCTTATTACTTTCCTTTCCTTATTAGTTTACTTAAAGTGGTGATTTTTACAAGCAAACTCATACTAAGACAACAGATCAGGTGCAGGAAGTAGCACATAAGATCATGGCGATAGATCACAAAATGGAAATGTACCAAATTTTGCATTTAGGAAGAACCCCGTGAGATATTATTTTAATTTTGGCGAATCAAAATGATTTAAATAGGTTGTAAGCCAACTTAACTTTCTAAATGGAAAACATTCCGCGCATAACGTATACCTATAGCGGATGACATATACAAATCAAGGTAGGATTGTGGAAGCGATCTAGTAATTGATTCCGACGCTTGTGCTTGGAATCTAAAAGAATGAGGCAATCAGGTTCCGCAATTCCAAGAAATATTTCAATTGTACGAATGTGAAAAGCCGACCACATAAGCCTCGACTAACGCCCATGGCAGAGGCTTCGTGATGGGCGCGAGGTTCCCTTTTCCGCTTTGTTCCTTGCCTGTATAGAAGAGAGAGGGTCTTCGCCTGAATGTGCTGTCAGAAGCACAATGTGTGTGTGTGTGTGTTGTTATGTGGATGGACATGGTTTTGAGAGGGTGTGTGTTTAGGGGGGCTCAGATTCGCCGTATGCGCATTAGCGCTCGAAGACCGAATCGTGTTCACGCTCCGTTATCTACGTCGGATAACGAATTCCGTGTGGGTTACCGAGAGATTCGATAATTGACTTGGCCTGGCTTCGATCCGAGAGCAGGAGAAGGAGGCATCAGCGCAGAAGAATTAAGCAAGGGGAATCCCTGAGCAATCCGGCTGTCAGAATTGCACCGATGCGATGGTAGAATGTTTCCGAATTTGAAGGATTGAGATGAGCTTATTGCGGATCAAAGAATGCTTTGCAGTGGTATTAGTATTATTAAAAACGCTTCGGCAGCTGAGACCATATCGCCCATATTGGCGGCACATATTTCCCATCGGGAATTGATCCCGGGACAGCTTACTGAATGTTTTGTTCTACTGGAGTATGGTATTAAATCTTATTATCTTTAATACCTATGACCTGCATGTTAACATTAGATATAGCATAAAAATTAATTGCGATTTAAACACAACCAAGTGATAACTTCTCTTCCTCACTTATAATAGCCTATATAGGCTTGTACGTCTCGAGCTTACTTCGATTTTAAACTTTACTTCGTCTAGACTAGAACAGCAAAATAAAAATAATAATAATTTTATTCTGCTTGATTATTTTGTATAGATAAATGACACTATGGAAGAGGAAACGCTACCATTTAATAAGAAGGTTAAAGGCTACTCCAGATATAACAATTTCATTCTTTCCTCGTATTCTTCAGTTGCATGAATTACGTCTATAGAGAATTAAAATAACTGCTACGAAAAAATAGTAATTGTAGAAGCTACAGTTACTGAAATCTTACCAAAATATTTTGCAAAAGAAATTATAGGTCAACAAATATGGTCAACATATTATTGCTTGTTACAGCAATGAAAAGGGACAGTAAATCACCGCTATGAATTATATCGTGGAAAAAGTTGCACTCAGTCGCGCCAATAGCGCGTTGTTTTTCTTTGGTGATGCAGACTTATCTGAAAGTAATGACTGGAATTCTTTCGATATTAATACTTTCTAACCATGTCCTGAGGAGGAGAAAATTAAAATTAGTTGGAAATTCCGATATTAGATTTGTAAAATAACGCCAAACGCAGAATGGTGTCTGCAATTATGAAAAACTCAAAATAAATAGTCATTGCGAAGCGTGATACGAAATAAAAAGTATAATGAGTAAAGAGATGTAACTCAACACCTGGGAAACCGATTGCTTTCTCTCAAAATGTTTCCATGGATAGCAAATGCCATTTAAAATGTGCTTATTTATATTTAACAATCATGGGAAAAATTATCTCATTTTTTGGGCTTCATTTTACTAAAGGTCATTTTAGTGCTTCTACGTTCAATTTTACCCGTATTTCTCAAGTCGTGGGCGTATAATGAAATGTCACTCCTAACAACAACAACAGCAACTCTTTAAATGTCGAATGGCGTCACAATGAGAGAACCCTTAGTAATCAAGGAAATTACTTCGCAAAACTAAGCAAAATCGTTATCTTTATACACGTGTCCCAATGATTAAGTTTTACTTTATTCTTAGCGTCGCCAAGGTGAAAATTATCCTTTCCTTTGCTGTGTCACAGAGATTATCATGAACGCCTGCTTTCATTACAACTAAAAATGCGTGCCCTTCAAAATGTGCATATGATAGCATTTGATAATTCCTCAAAATTTCCTTGAGTCACATTTCACTTTCCTAATTCTAAAATGAATATTGTCGGTAGCAAGGTTTCCTCATTATGTCCCAGTTGGTTTGCTCACGTTGAAGACATTGATTACCTAAGTGTATGATGAAAATGGAACGCTTTAGAGCCATAGGAGCAGCCACTGCGGAGATTTGTTCGAAATTCCGCATATTTACCGACGGATCTCTTGAAACTCTGACGTTAAATACTTTGGATAAATATATTAAGCGCTCATAATCTTCAGGAAGTTAAAAGTTAAACTGAATCTCGGTTCGCAAAGTGATCATTAGTGTTTTTCTTCTCCGTAACCTTCCGAAAAAGAACAGGCAATCTATTTAAAACGGCTGCTCTTTCGATGGTAATTAATCTGCAGGGGATTGCGGCTCAGGCTTACGCCGAAAGTAAGTTTCGAGCGTTGAATGTGTGCGAGATGTGATAGGGGATCCCAACTTTCCAAACAACACAAGGGCTTATACACGCAATATACGGAGGAGGATGAATAAGGGCTGAGAAGAGCAGTCGAAAGGAGAGAGAAAAGAATGCGGAGGATGATAGAGGAGGGAAAATCAGAGGGAAAGTTCCAGGAGGAGATGGCAGATGTCTCTGCCTTTGGTATCGCTCAAAATTAGCCCCGTAGCAATATTCGTCCCTTTGAGGCCCTCCTTCGCCACTGCCGTCTTTCCCTTTTTAAGCCACTGCCGCATACTTTGGCTTATTAGGTAACTCCTCCAAACTCTTCTATCTGTTTTTCCTCCGATGCCCTTGCGTTATTAGTTTCCCATTTACCAGCCACATTCTAACACGAACTCATCCGTTTATGAAGGCAAAAACATTGTTCTATTAGTTATGGATACAATTTTTGGGTCATTTAAGAAAAGGTTGGACCATCCACACCTTTTCTTTGTTAACTGAAAGCGATGGAGACTTTTCTATTCGCATCTGGAATTGCTTCTTACAGACCCGTCGTCCAGCTAAGGACTAAGGTACAGTCATGTCTTGCGTCAAAGGTAACAGAGTTATGTCAAGATTTCACAACATAGAGTTTTCACTGAGGACATCGCAAAGGAAAGCATCGGCTAACATGAACCTTCAATCAAAAGAAACGATAAAGGATAATGTAAGTACAGAAAATCTTCGGAATTCGGTTCGATGTGTACGAATAATTAGAGAAGGAACACAATTTGATTACATCTGAAGAGATTAGTTGGAAGACCTCGAGTCGGACGTAATGTTATCTCTAAACTTTATACGTGAATACATTTAATATTGCCCAAAGAGCTCTTAACTACTCAAATATCGTGAAGGTATGGGTGAACAAGTGAAATAGGAATTAAAATTTACCCTATGAGCATGGAAAACATTTTTATACTGAATCTAAAATGAAAATATAAACTACGATTAAATATAAATCACACAAATTTANGAAAGAATTGACTTGCTAATGATATATCAGATTCTGGAATAGAATAAATTATACATCAATTGATTTCATTATAAAATTTTAGGCACAGAAATCTTATTTCCAACATCATTTTTAATAGTAAAAGGTTGATTGCATAAATACACCTCCATTACTTTTATTTTAAATATTCCTCTACACCGTGGTTCGTACAACGTCAATTGTATGTATCTAAAGTCATTATTCTCAATTTTCTGCAATTTCCATATAGCGAAATTTTCCGGCAGATAATCGTACCTTAATACCGCTAAATGAGGGGTTGATAACCGTAGTCAGGAGAAGTGCAACAAAGCATAGGGAATTTTTCTGCGTGAATAACTAACGTTAGCTCTAACATCTATAAAGATTGTAATGCATAATTTATCTGCTGCGAGAAACGAAGTAGAGGAAGTGTGAGATATTCATGCATAACCCGCAATATTGAGAATCCAGAGTGTGCTTAGCTATCACTAGTTGAAGCTAACATGAAGAATTGTGGGGTGATTTAGACATTCATTGGTTACCCAAAAAAATTAGATAAAAATACGAATCCAGAATTCTCGTTTCATTGCCTACTATTTAAGTGCGTATCTGGTTGTACTATAAGAGTTTTCTTTTGAAAAGGATGTGTACAAGAGCTGCTTTTAAAGTGAAAATAGATCTGGTGTATGATGCAACATGTTCGATCCCAAACTTAAACCATCCATCATTACCTACAAAGAGCCCTGGAGAGTGAAAGAGGCTTACTGGGTAGAACGAGGGGTGAGGTAGTTTCCTTAGCGTTCCTCATTGAGCCAGAAAGCTACGAGATGTAAAGATCCACGTAAGTGCACTCCTATGACCATAAGAGTACAATTTTTCATCGGATTCGAAAGGATGTACCTAAATGAACAACATTATTCAGTATTCATTATTAGCTTTCATATTATTATAGCCATTACCGATGCCTTGCCGAAATAAGTAGAGGCTCCTTTTCTCTCTATAGTGTATATAACAAATTTAAACTTGAATTTTTGTTAAATACTTTTAATTTTCATAAAAGTGCAAATCTTAGTATGTTAGTATATTAAGTGTAGAACTATGTTTCTTCATTTGTTTACTTATTCATTCGTCCACCTCCATGATTCTATTGTAAACTTCGAAACAGAGTTGCTCATGGATAAAATTTAATATAAGTATTCGATTCAATCAAAATTCTGAGTTCAAAATAAAATAAGAATTTCAGCATATACGTATATCTCATTTCAGCTCTAATATGATAATCCTTATTAGAACGACTTGAGTAGAGAAGAAGTAAGGGAAAAGAATGTAATTCCATCAAAACTTTATTTAATACAATTATTCATATTTTATAAACCTCTTATAGGAAAATTAAAACATATCATAATACAAGCGGAATGTGTACGCTATTAAGTAGATTTCACTTGATTGTTTATTAAGAGATACGTACAAGAAGGAAATTTTGAAGAAATTAATTAATTTATGACACTTACTTTTTGACTCGAGTGACAGTCGGCACAAGGATTTAAATAAGATTCAAAAGAACGATTCTTAAAGAATTCAATTCATCTCAAATAACGCAATTATAATTTTTCTCTGTAGGATATGCTTACATATATCTTTAGCTACACATATCTCAATACAAATGACGACATTGATCGATTAATTTTCAAAGTACACAATACTAAAGGTATTTATATCTAAAATAGTAAGTATAGCTTTAGGGATACTGGAGTGCATTAACGTCTTACGACTTCGATAAGATTCTAACTCAGACTGGAATATGAATATAGAAGGCTAGTACCATTCGTGATTCGATTCGAAAGAAAATCAGGGTTTTGCGTGACTGTAGCGTGAGAAAATCACATTTTATCTACAGACTAGTTATAATCCGTTTATATCCGTCACAGAAAAGCAAAAGGTTGAGAGGGATTTTATAGGATCCGTGGCTTGTGTTTAGATTTTTCGAAATACATACTTGAAAGTCGATTTCAAATGAAACGAACATTCTCATTTCCTTTACGTCACATCAAGGGGAGAAAAAGTGCGAGCATTTTAAACACTGAGATTTTTATTTCTGTTAATACCGCATTAAGTCGTTGCATTAAAAATACATTAAATAAAGCTTTTTAGACTCATAAGAACCATTGAGATCAATGCACGGCATTTGATTGATTATGCTGCAAATGTTTTCTAAGTCTATTTTTCCTCATTGAGACTGCAATTAATAAGCGATACAAAAAACGCTAAGATATATGTGCTCCAATCAGCCTATTTCGAATATCTTCATGTTCAGACAAGTGATTTAAAGTAACAACTATTTTGTTTCAACGTGCGGCAAAACATTCATTAGTACCATTCTCATTTTGATGCTTATCTCTCCTAATTTCTGAGAGGATTGTCGAGAGAATTGGAGTCATTTTTTTTAGAAATTAATGATAATATAAACAATTGATTTGAAGTAAGAAATCATGTATATTTTCGGTAAAACTAAGACTTTCAATTCCATGGCAAATGACTAATCTCTTAAAAGGAAAAATTTCACATTAAGTGTTCCACCATTTTTTCTTCCATAGTATCCTGGATCGTTCCTTAGTTGTGTAATTAATGACGTTGATATAGGTAATATTTCATACTGGTAAAAACTTAGTTATTTTAAAATGGTGCATGTTATTCACATTTTTTAACCATAGACGTGCGGATGTTAAACAAAGACGTTTTCTTTAACCACTGCGCATAAGAAGGAGGGATTGAATGCATCAAGTGCACAGCATTAATGAATTTGAGGGAATGAATTGTAAGGACGGAATGAAGGTGGACGAGCAATGGTAATCGCAAACAGAAAAAAACTATTTAAAAATGTTGAATTTGGTTTTTAAGATTGAATTTAAAATTGAATTGGTTTTTAGCTTCGAATTTAGTAACAAGAAAATGTATAGTAACATTCAAATTTATGATTGATGGCAATTTAAAAAATTGACGTTCTTTGTCAGAAAGAATTGACTTGCTAATGATATATCAGATTCTGGAATAGAATAAATTATACATCAATTGATTTCATTATAAAATTTTAGGCACAGAAATCTTATTTCCAACATCATTTTTAATAGTAAAAGGTTGATTGCATAAATACACCTCCATTACTTTTATTTTAAATATTCCTCTACACCGTGGTTCGTACAACGTCAATTGTATGTATCTAAAGTCATTATTCTCAATTTTCTGCAATTTCCATATAGCGAAATTTTCCGGCAGATAATCGTACCTTAATACCGCTAAATGAGGGGTTGATAACCGTAGTCAGGAGAAGTGCAACAAAGCATAGGGAATTTTTCTGCGTGAATAACTAACGTTAGCTCTAACATCTATAAAGATTGTAATGCATAATTTATCTGCTGCGAGAAACGAAGTAGAGGAAGTGTGAGATATTCATGCATAACCCGCAATATTGAGAATCCAGAGTGTGCTTAGCTATCACTAGTTGAAGCTAACATGAAGAATTGTGGGGTGATTTAGACATTCATTGGTTACCCAAAAAAATTAGATAAAAATACGAATCCAGAATTCTCGTTTCATTGCCTACTATTTAAGTGCGTATCTGGTTGTACTATAAGAGTTTTCTTTTGAAAAGGATGTGTACAAGAGCTGCTTTTAAAGTGAAAATAGATCTGGTGTATGATGCAACATGTTCGATCCCAAACTTAAACCATCCATCATTACCTACAAAGAGCCCTGGAGAGTGAAAGAGGCTTACTGGGTAGAACGAGGGGTGAGGTAGTTTCCTTAGCGTTCCTCATTGAGCCAGAAAGCTACGAGATGTAAAGATCCACGTAAGTGCACTCCTATGACCATAAGAGTACAATTTTTCATCGGATTCGAAAGGATGTACCTAAATGAACAACATTATTCAGTATTCATTATTAACTTTCATATTATTATAGCCATTACCGATGCCTTGCCGAAATAAGTAGAGGCTCCTTTTCTCTCTATAGTGTATATACAGACATATTTTAAATGTTATAATCGACAAATTATGGTAGCAGGAACCATTCTAGAGCTAAAACGCACTGTTATTCAACCGCTTTCTACAGGATTGAAACGCCTGAAAAGTATTCTATGTAAAATGATTTATTTAAAGAAAATCAGGACATATACACATCCAAAAGCTAATTCTAATATAAAATATATTGCGTAAACAAGCATTTGTGGCCGGAGTACGTTACCTCGCCTTTTGAGTTGGAAAAGTGATAAATGAAATCGGCACGCTCCCGTGTTCTCGTGAAAGAAATCTAGTCGAAACGTAGAGGGACTCCGAGGAAAGCGATTGAGAGGAAATGTGATTAGGTGAGAGAGGAAGTTCATTCGGTTCCAAAAAGGGCAAAGAGGCACGGTTTGTTACGAGAAACCGCAGGATTCTGTTTAAGTCAAAAACAGCCGATGTGAGGTCGGTAGGTTTCGCGCACGCACATTTGCGTAAAGCCAATCAGAATTGCCTTTTAGATTGGCATTATTGAGTAAAAATAAAAATTTGGTGTTAGTCGCGATAGATAACGAGGTATATTTTTTGCAGTGTCTCTTGGCTCAAAACTCTGAAATATACATTAATAGTTGAAAGGAGGCGTGTACGGAGCCATTTGTTTGGATATGAAGAGCAGAATGCGGACTTTTATGGATCGCAAACGTCGCTGTAAATAATTAAGGGTGGCGGACAAAGAAAAAGAGAGGAAGGACCAGAGTGGAGCTAATTCGTTATTTCAAAGCAATCTCGTTGCCCTACGCGATTTGTAGGGAAGGGAAGTTCTTTTATTTATGCATTCGTATTCGTAACTTATATCGCTGGTTCTATTTCGGAAAATAAGGAAAACGTTTCTGTGATTTAAATAAGAGCATGAACACAAATTTGAATGAAAAAATCTGAAAACTGAATTAATTAAAACAGGTTCAAAATAAAGGAATACATTTAGTTGAAGTTACTATTGGGTTGAAGACAAAGACATTGTGAAACAGAGGCTTTATGTGTCGCAAGCAGCATCTCATGGCAATTGCCATTGCTGCATTTCTCATTATTTTAATTTTATTTGTTCATAAATTTCAAAGGTTAAATGATAATCTTTTTACAATATTCAAATGTGGACATTTTAGACAATCCTAATTTAGAATTCAGCATTAATTCATAACAATTTTATAAATATATCATAATCTGAAACAACTAAACAATAATAGTAACTCGTGAAAACTTCATATTATCTTTCTTTTTGTTGATGAAGACTTGAAATTTGGTCAACGATGATTCTTGCTTTTATTTTTTGCTTTTATTGCCATTTATTATAATTTGTGTTTTCTTCCCCCTTGCTGTGATGACCTGCCTAAAGAGTAGGAATGGTATAGGAATGCTTGGAAGTAGGGTTATATTGTACTTAACTCTTCTCCGGAAATTTCCCAACTACCTTGTCTTCCTCAAAATTCCCTCTCCGTAAAAGCGAGAAAATTAGATTCGAAACCTTTAGTTACTTTTAGACTTACCATCTTGGGACAGTTTCTGTTTTAACGTGTGGTTCCAATCAATTTTTCTGATGTCCTAGTTTGAAGTAATACCTCCTAGAAAGAGTATGATTTAGACAGCGGCATTTCAATGAGAAAATAAATCAAATAAAAAATAGAATACATAAAAACTATTATCTTATGAATCATAGTGACTAAAACAACAAGATTTAGATTGTGCCAAATGTTTTAATTGCAGAATATGCTTTCTCCAGTAATGAAAATAAGATAGGGACAATGCTCCTGGGATTCTACTCTTGTAACCCCGATACATGGAAATGGACCTATTATATTCGCTTATTTTAAATTATTATGTGTAATCTTCATCTTTTTCAAGTTACGTAAGCTCCAAGCACAATGACCTACGATAAAAGGAATAATCTCAATTAACTGAAAACTTTATCTTCTTTAATTCCACTCTGCCTTTAATTAAATGAAAAAACACATTATCTCCATGGATCGTTTTTACATTTAAATGATACTTTCAAAAAGTACTTTACAGAGTTCTACGACCAGTAATTATTTAACATCGCCTGATTTTGAGCATAGGAATATAGATGTAGGCTGATATGAATCCCTTTTTTCTGAAATGTAAGTCGCGATTGCAGAAATTGAATATAGTAATGTTTAATAAAATGCAGAGGACTTATTACGGAGGTATAGCAAATAATTCTGTAAAACAATGATATTTTCATTATCAAATACAATTGAATCGCTCGATTGCTACGTATTATGGCTAAAAGATGCCGGACGCAAAATAGAGAGGAAGTTCTTCTAAGAGTGTTTTTTTCATCCTCAAATCAATATATTGAATGATATCAGGGTGAATCAAGACTTAATTGACTGCTTTCATCGACCGCTATTTCCGCAGACTTCGTGAGAACCTTCTCAGCCATCCGATCATCCCGTGACTAAGATATTTCAGGTGAATATTGAGAATATATAGCACATCGGAGAAAATGTAATGAGGTAAACTTAAAGCGAACTCGTTAAGAGTTTTCTGGTAGAAGACCTCACTACAGCCATACACTAGTAGGATACATCTTGACCAATCATAATCTTAAATTATTCAAACAATCCTTACCCTGTTATAGTGAATTTCTCTTTTATAGTGAACTATTCTCATTCATTCTACAGTGGATGGCGACGAAAGAAACATCTCTAACCGGGAGTATCTAGATGATTTCCCATTTTAGAATACCGGTTGCCTAGTAAGATATCAAGGGAATTATGGAATTATTTCTGAGAAACAGCTTCCGCAAATTCAAAGCATAGACCTCCATAACCCATTTCTTTTCTTTCCTAAATGAATTCGTCAAAACCATTTAACAGTAGTAGTAATTTCTGCAGGTAATTTCGCACGTAAGCCCCAACCGGGCATCGAACCCAGGACCGCTTTCATCGAAATCGAATTACCCACATGCCTATTCGGAGGCCCACCAATTTAATAGTTTTGGTTTCTTTGCCGTCAAGCCTCTCTTACGACATGAAAACTACTTAGTTTAAATATTTGTGAGGTCAGTTCCAGTAGTCCTGGACGGCAGACTTAGGTACTGACAGTTTTCTGGGAGTGATCCTCGTATTCACCGCAAAATACCCAGAAATACCGCTGTTTCTCGACGAGTCGGAACTCGGATCTTTGGAGCTAACTAAGAACAATAAAGGGGAGTGTTTATGTAAACAACTCACGGATGCGTTGCGTTAGGCACCGATTCCAGATATTTCCCATTATAAGAACGCGAAAGTTCATTCGGCGGAAAGAGCGCAGTTACGTCCTCCGGCGGAAATCTTTCCAAAAAGCAATATCAGAGGATTAACTCCAGTGAATCTCTCGGTGAATCACGGGCTGACTCCGGAATTCAAATAACGTCTCATGTTCCTGAGAGCTTACACAGGACTCCCGCCACAGAGAGATAGAAAACCCGAAAATATGCCGGTGAAGTATATAGCGCTGTTGATTGCGAACGTGATTCTTCGCAAGCACGGCTGATCCTCGGCGGAGGAATACATTGGATTGCCGCAAACATAATGGCTTCCTCGGCCGCGCAAGTGTCCACATCTGCGTTCAGGTGGCGCAGTATTCAGATGGGTTTGCAACCGACGTTTCTGCACTCGCTATTCCCTTCCGAGCGCAGGTTTAACGCGAACAGAATTATGCATTCTATCAGGGCGAGAAGTTGTGTTGCATTCGAAAACCCCTTTCTGGGAGGGGGGCACTAGTTGTTTGAACGCACCCCGCGCGATGAATAGCTTTCAGAATTGAATTCGGCGGTTCTAGATTGCTCTCAAGGTGGGCTTCCTATATTTGATTTCCTCTATATAGAAGCCTACTTTTTTAAATCCATTACCATGAGTTCATTATTTTGAACACGGTGCTCAAGCAGTGCCGCCATTCATTTAAATTTCGTACGTTGGAGTTTCACTGTATCCCTCCCATGTTCACCATACTAAACTTCCGATTTTCTGTGATTCGATTGTATTGAAATATACTGGAGCTGATTCTATCTTCACATTGACAGTCTTTTTGCGATCTGGAATAGAAATTGGTCGGTAATCTATCTTTGAAATGCGTTATCGGAAAATTTATAAGGTTTCAGAGCGGACATCGTAAACTAACCACAGAAGATAAAAACCATTTCTTCTATATCGCTGGAATTTAATTTTGTTGGTATTTCTATAAATACTCGAAATAATTACGATTGCTTTAGAGTTAAAAGTGAATTTGGCATCATCTCAGCATATCAAGGTCAATGTTACTTCAAACAGCAGTTACAAAATTCGTAAGAATAAAATATTGCTCATCGGTGGTTTCTAGTTTATTTTCTTCGTTGTAGGTCAAAATACAGGTAGCATATAGGAATGTCTTACATCAACATTATGGGAGCATATAAGCTATTCTTATTGAGTTATTCTTAGATCAGGAAAGGTACCTAAAAGTAGCAAAGACATTATAATACCATCTGCTACTGAAGCATTGTAATCTCCACTGGAATTTTTAAATATGTAGATGCTTATAAATTTGTATCAAATTATTCTCACTCTATTTTCTTTCTTCTCATTCATTAAATGGCATTCAACAAATGTCAAACCACGATAGTTATTATACATGCTTCGTTCTTGGTGACTAAACCAGCAATAAATCAGTACGTTAAAATGACCTGTAATAAAAAATACATTTGCATTAAAATATGTAAAAATATTTAATGGTCTTTAAAGGGAAAAGAGAAAGTTAAGGTACCGGTCTATTAGGTATTTGGGCATTTTTACTTCTTACACTCTCCCGTACGAACGTCCCGCATCTTAATTCCCATTCCTATCAGAATCGGAAAAGCATGCTTTAATTACACATTTTTTGTTTAAATCCA
This sequence comes from Ladona fulva, assembly GCA_000376725.2. Lineage (NCBI taxonomy): Eukaryota > Metazoa > Arthropoda > Insecta > Odonata > Libellulidae > Ladona > Ladona fulva. Next base: position 237,253 of record KZ308240.1, read on the forward strand.
TTATTATTCCTTCCGTTCCTTTGCTTAATATTCCACGTAACTTCATAACCAACCAAATTCTTTCATCCAAGACTATAACAGAAATCACGATCTGAATCTTTGCGTGTTTAACGTAATCATTGCTTCCCGTTATTTTCAGTATTATCAAGTTTTTGTAAATACTATACTTTAACTTATGAACTAAATCCATTCATCAAAGTTTCATTTTGCCAATCAAAATTTCGAAACCTGATACTGAAAGTATTATTTCATGCTGCAATTTAGATTAGAGATTTCCGATATTCAGAGAAGTTAGGCCAGAGTCAGCCTCTGCTCTACTTAATCTCATGTGTCGTATACATATGTTTCACGAAAACTAATGTACAAAAATGGATGTGTAGAATGTAGGAAAAAAAATTAGAATCGATGAAGACAAACCCTGCGTTGCGCGATAAAATCACAGCGCCAGTGGACAAATAAGTAAATTGCTACGTTTTCACTCGAATGCAATTTAAAATTATCATAACATATAACGAGATATCATAAATTACATTTCAGTATGAACAACATACAGCGTTCACCTAAAATAAACTGAATTCATAGGAACACTCGGATTCGTGAAGAGAATTGTCGGTAGGAGCGAAGAAAAAGTCCGTGAGCGTTGTTACGTTGCGTTGGTCAGGCCTCACCTGGAATATACGTGTAGTGTATGGAACCCTGCAAAAAAATGTTGTATTAAGGAACTAGAAAAAGCGAAAAGCGATACGTTTTGTAAAGAGTTGTTACGAAAAGTCAGTGAGTGTTACGCAAATGCCTCAGGACTCGGGATGGGAATCTTTAGAAGATAGAAAGCTTAAACAAAGGATAAAGCTTCTTAATAAATTTAGAGAAAGCACGTTCACTGATGATGTAGCTGACATTATGCGTCCCACATGTTATATAGACCGTTCTGATACTGCGAGGAAAATCAGAGAAATAGATGCTAGAACGAGTCGTTTCAAAAATTAATTTTTTTCCGCGAACGATACGCGAAAGCAATCGATTAGTTAAGTAGAGACATGGTGCTTGCACCCCCTGCCACACGCCGAAAGGCGGCTTGCAGGGTAATTATGTAGGTGTAGATGTAGATGTAGATGTAGATGAGCATAAGTCAATATTGCCAAGTCATCTCTTAAATACAGAAAGGATAAGTCGGTACAGCTGTTAAAAGACGCGAAAATATTGCTATGACGCGCAAAAGACTATCTTTCTTTCGTATTTGCATCCAAGAAAGGAAAGAAAAATGTTCCTTTCCCTGATTTTATCAGTAAAGCAGGATTGATAGAGCAGGTTTTGGGTTTTTAAGAAACACGAAATGTGTATTCATGCATTTCGGTCTTTGTACATCGGATCAGATACTCACCCACAAAAAAATGACATTTGAGAAAGCTTATTGCGTCACAGGGGAAAATGGGTCGAAAAATCGCCATCCTGCGGAAATTTATCAAAGCAGCTCAAAAAGTCGCGGACGAAATCCAATGTTAATGAGTAAACGCTAGTTTGCAACTCCACGCCGTGTTGTGAGGCGAGAAGTAGAAAAGGTTGCCTTTTGGAACAACTGCTTCGGCCATCTGAGGTGGAAGTTTAATGGTCAAAACGTCAAAGGAAGAATAGCGACCAGATGAAGTGTCGACGCTGAATAGAGGAATATGAAAGTGATAAAATGAGCAAGGTTAGAATGAGGTCACGTTGTGCGCCGAGGATTCTTTGTTCTCAGTTAAAACATCACCGGGAAAGGCGAAATCTGAATATATGTTTCGGATTCAGGAAGTGTAATAAACCAAGTTGAGAATCGCGAGATTTAAATACAATTTCTTCGGATGGGGACACATAAATTCGATCTGTTTGTAAACATTCTGCCGACGTTTAGGGTGGCGTTAAAATCATGTTTAAACTCATACCTATGAGATTTGAAATGGGTTATTGGGGGTTATTTATAGTGGGTTTCTCGAACTTACTTTCGATCTTTGTATAATATATCAATGTTTATACATCATGACATTCTTTTTATTAAACTTACCTTTAAAAGGCGTAAGGTGTCTATGATTTATGAAATTCAGTCACTTCAGCAGCTAACATAAATAAATATCGGCATCAAACGACTAGTAACTGTATGGTTCGAATCTCCATCAAAATTAATCAAACGTGGAATTTCTTTAGTGGTTTACCCTCATCAAAATGCTACCTGTTAAAAAAATGTAGGCTTTCGATAGTGATTTTTTTTGAAAAAAAAATATGAAAAGGAAAAAGGATTAGGAGATGGAATATTAAATGAAATTCAACTGCTCTTTGAAAGATAATTTGACACGTCTTTTTCGGCGATTGCTGATTAATTTACCAAAATAGATAATGTAATTTTAGTTAATTTAACGTAATTTGTATAAATTAGCTGACCTCTTTTTCGGAATGGTTAAAGCGCTATCTTTCTCACGCCGAGTTCCTGGGCTCGAGTCCCAGGTAACCGTGTTTAACCGAGCTAGGGTGTGTATTCGTTGCTTGCGTATGTCATCGTTCAAGTTCTTGAAATAGATATAATTGGGGGTTCCTCTTTCTGTTAAAGAAATAATAAGGAATATATAGAAAAGCAGGAAGATTTTTATTTGAAAGAAGGGAAAATTTTGTTACAGCTATTATTTTTTTGATGAATAAATGCTTTTACGGGCATTAAATCATGTCAAAAGATACGATAGACCGAAATTTTAAAATGTTTGAGGAACTATCAATCAAAAAAGGGATCACGAAAAAGCCTTATTAAAATTTTCAAAGTCACGATGCTTTGGGTAATAATTATCCAAAGCATCGTGACTTTAAATGAAAACATGAGACATTATTTTAAATGAAAACTCTCAAGGAACTAATACGGATCAACATTACGACATAAGACTAGTTGACTTCAATTGAAGGATCGACCTCTCAACCTTCAAGGAAGCTAGCACTTAATCAGAATTAGAATCGATTCTTAGATATTTCTACTTTTGCTCATGTCATTCTCTCGTCATACTTTGACCGAAGGTTTTCTGTTATCATATCCTCGGAGTCGATTGGAACCAAAGTAAAGGCCTTTCATCTCTATGGAAATTGAATGTTTCTCTGTGTGAATGAGCGAGATTGGAATAGAGCATGGATACAAAACCTATAGATAAATGCAGAAAGAAAAAAATCGAGCCGTAACTTCGATGGAAAGGTTTTCTCTGAAACGCTGCCAAGTACAACAAAAGAAATCCGAAGAACGTCACTCTGGGTGAGCTCAAAGCACCTTTTGTAACGGACCAGGAATAGGAGACGAGGCATCAACAAATATATCGCCTCTCAACAAGAGATATTCGATCCTGCCTCCATTGTCGGGAAAGCATATCATAGTCCATATATCCCGCGCTATACCCGAAGTCATTCGTTATGAAGCACGGCTACGTAAATTTTTCCGTAGAATTTGAGCTCTATGGAATAAAAGATACAAGAAAGGCGCCTTCGCAAATTATCCGAACGAAGTTTTCAGAGATCGTTTGAGTCATTACTCTATACCAGGTACACAGGATAAAGAGTGCCCTTGCTCTTTACATTTACTGACAATGAGGCATAAAAACTAAAGCCGAAAATAATAATTCAGCTTCAGTGATAGTTATATTCTCGCAGATCTGCTCGCCATGTCAAGATGCGAGAATTCGATAGAATTCAGTTATCAAGTTATAATTCGATAGAATAAAGATTTTTACCTCTCATAATTTCAATGAAATGTATGGATCAAAATCTTACATGTAACAGTGAGTAAGTTTACAACCGCATTTTCTCCGAATGTTTATGAGACCTCGCGCAGCATACAGGTCACGGAACAGATACGGCCCGTTAGAGATCAGCCTGCGCTTCTTTATGAATATTGAAAAACGCATTTATTTGCAAAAATTGGTGATAATTTCAAAGTTTCGAGAAAGTGCTGCGCAAGGCGATTCGTTTTGCTAAGAATGGCAACGATGAAAGGCATGCGTTTCAATAACGCTCTCAGACGCAGTCGTTGGAATGCTTTAAAGAAAGGAGACTTGAAGCTAGGCAGCGATTGCTTGATAAATTCAGGTAGAGTTTATTTGCGGAAGACGTAATCGGTATTATGCGATCCCCTTCTACTTTCGACCCGACATTGAGAGTAAAATAGGAGAAACAGATGCGAGGACAGTCGTTTTAGGTACTCATTCTTTCCGCAAAAGATACGCTACAACAGTAAGCTGAAGAGATAGCTAGAATGCTAGGTGTTTTCGTCCCCTGCATTATGCTGTGGGGCGGCGCGCAGGGTAGTAATGTAGATGTGGATGTAGTTGAAAATGTAAGGCAGTAATCAAAAATGAATTTTTGACAAGCCACTTTAAGAGTACCAAACTCTTCGTTAACTCCATATTAAAGAAAGATTCCATATTACAGAAAGATTGTTACAGAGAAAATGAGCTAACGGACGAATAATTTATTCCTGTTTCTTATTGAAACGCCTTCGATTCTATCTTAGCCTTATTCTCATCACTTATATAATCGGGTGATCATTTCTGATAATTAATGATGATGATGAAATTGGTTTGAGCGCTGATTTTTACAGCAAAATGCCCTTTCTGATGTCAACCATAGTTGTTAAGATCGGACACACAAGCACCATTCTTTGTTCTACGCTAAATCCAATAAGCTGGGTTTAGGCAGCTCCTGGTCTGGCAACTCGAACCCGGTAGTTTTGTGTTGGAGCTACCTCAATATCTCATATACACGCTTGTACGTTAACCCCTCCGTTACCATGGCTGGCTTTTGCTTAAGATATTATTAGTAAATGATTAAATTTTCCCAAAATTCTTCAACAGCAAACTGCGATACATTTTTTATCAAATCCTTGCGACCCTATTCTTTTTCTTGTCAGTTGTGCAGGCTTATGTTTATGAAGTATTTACCGTTATCAGCAAAATTAGAAGATCATTTATGTTTCTTTATGTTCATGTGAAATCTCATGATCCAAATTTTCTGAAGGACTCCTCAGGTATGTAAAACTAGAAGAATATGTAAAAGTTCTCCAGCGTATGAGGTCATTTCGCACATATGTGCTCCCACGGGGAATCGAAGCGCATTCACCAAAGACCAACTCATTACCCACTCGGCATAACACTTGGGTATGTACTGTGATGAAAGCTTGCGTATGAATTATATATCGGTTAAAGAATAACAAGGAATAACCTTAATCCTTATGGCGGTTAATTTTAGCGATGGATTTAGATCAAAGATACAACTATAAACTTATATAAACTCCACAACTCTCATGGATATAACTGACTCTGAAAATGCGTGACATAATTTAGTATGAAGCATATCCATCAACCCAGAAAACGAGATTAATTAGAAGTATTACTCCAATTTCCTGCTTTGAAAGCTCCACGATTTCATCCCTCCCGTCAAATTTTGCGCTGTTTCCATTTGACTCGATCATGTGTGCCATCAGTTCATCCATCTTTCTCAGCTGATTCGTGAGATCGTCAAATTATTACCCTCTCTTGTCAACGGATGAGAAAGAGAACGAGGACAGCGATGGAGGAAGTGCTCCGAGATGAGGGAAAACGTCGGTTTTGGAGGAAGTGAATGGAAATTGAATCTAGGCTATAATTCAGAGAGTGATGATGAAGAGAAAGGAAGGTTGAATAGGAAATTATCGGTGGCGAAGAATGGGAACTGGATTGAGATGTTTTCGTGCGAGAATGTGCGTTCGTTTGAGAAGCAGTAAAATGTAAATTAAAATACTGGTAGAGAAGGAAATGTTCGGACAAAGCGATCTGATGAATGGAATGAGCTATATAATGGTATATTCAAAATCTCCTCAAATGTCAGGGACTTCTTTTAACTCTATGACAGAATATCAGAATTTTGAGATTCTCGTTTTGCTTTAAATACTTTAAAGTGGCAGAAATAGTATTTTTTAAAGTTAATTTTTAAAAGCGTTCGGCAGCAAAGGTCATATCGCATACATTCCCCGACCGGGAATCAAACCCGGGACTTTTTTCACCGAAGATGAATGCGCTGTCGAATTTTTTCCCATTTCTCAAACATTTTACGAACTTTCCGTGTATTTTATCAAAGTTCTCGCAATTTCGAATTTATATGAATGATTCGCCACTAAAATAAGATTCTATGATCTTTTTCCTTTCTTGTGACACTTGTCTCAATTTCGTATGACCATTTCTTCTAATTTAATTTTGTAAAAGAAACGACCTTTGTAAGTCATGAAAACGTAATTTACGTTAATCTCTTATGGAAACGTATCGTGGGGTCCTGGGTTCGAACCCGGGCCTTTGCAGAGATGAGCGTAGTTTTTCTGGGGGTTTCAGCATCGTAGAAACACAATGCAGTTTGTTTCAGATCTCTATGTCAAGCCGTTTCTGAGATAAATAGGGGAACGGACAGACAGACAGACACTTGCTTATATATATACGATATAATTCAAGATGAGACCCCACTGCTACCTTGGACGATCCGACAACGAGCGCAAAATAAGAGAAATAGATGCTAGGACGAGTCTTTTTAAGAATTCATTCTTTCCGCGAACTATACATGATAATAATAGGCTAAAAAAATAGACCGATCGCCCGGTGTTTTCACCCCCTGCCACACGCCGTAAGTTGGCTTGAAGGGTATTTATGTAGATGTAGATGTTTAAAAACTTAATCATTTTATGTATTCGTACTTTTGCAAGACATAATAATAAAGGTTATTACTGATAGGGTTTAGTGGAATATGGGGCCTGTCAGTCCCAATTCTGCCCAATGAAGACGTTTGTATCGTATTTTATTTCCCCCTCCCCCTTAAGTCTGAATACAACGTTGAAGGTAAGTAATGAGCCACATGTCTGCCAATGTCATCTTTTAGGACTACAGCAGAATATTTTTCTGAATGTTGATATTAATGATGTAAAAATTACGTTAAAGAAACTTACATGGGGGCTTCCGGATAGCCAAGTTGGCAGCGCGTTCTCCTTTGGTGGAAGCGGTCCTGGGTTTGATTCCCGGTATGTGCCCATATTTGCGAAATGAACAAAGTAGTCAAATCATTTCCACATATAAAGCAACTATGTACGATAGCTTCATAATAATCTTTCAAAATGATCGAATGGCTTGGAGGCTTACTGAATACTGTTTGTCGTAGTCCTCCACGAGTTATGAATTTTTTCGCAAAAATTACTATCGTGCTCTTTAATTTCGAATTGTTTCTTACGCTCCCTAAAACTTTCACAAGCAAAGATTAATTCGGATTCTAGAACTTTTAACCATTTAAGTGATTCACATCTTCACCTTTGAAATTTTTTTAGGCTTTTTTATTATATTTTTCTCTCTATTATCAATACCAATGCTCTCTGGTTCACAGAATTAAAAAGCAGCCAATATCCATTAATTAACTGACTATCATCGATATTAATTGACTTTATTTTCGATTCCCATGTTTATAAGGACTAATTATCACTGAGTAATCACTTTGATTGCATTGAGGGTGCACAATTTCTCACACCAAATATCCACTTTATTATATCAAAAACTGAATATTTTCATTCTAGGAATATATGCATATCACCTGTTTTAAAAAGAGTAGCAATAATATTCACCCTTCATGAATTCATTCATTCATTCGATTTTAACTATCCGCTTTTGCCTCAACTAATTTACGAATCATCATAATGTGGTTCTAATTTCTTATGTTTCTAGATCAAGGATTTCCAGAAATCTCCATAATATATAACTGAAATACCTTGAAAAAAGTTTCAGTGAAAAGAGCTTTACAGAGCTGATATTGCTTTTTTACTGCTTTTACCACCATGCACTTTCCTTTCGAGATAAATTTCTTCGTAATGATGACGTCACATGCGATCAAACATTTCCGTAAGGTGGATAAGATCTCGGGAAGCAGAAACGACAGAATTCGTAATAATTCACTCTCCCTGGCATTACATCGGGAGGGAATCTTTATTTTTGGGGCAAAGTATGAGATGCGGGCGATACCAAATATCTCTCCTTTTTTATTCCCATATTCTTATCACACCGCAGAATCGAAGAATAGTGCCTCGAGGCTCCTCCCTTATGCCAAACAAGGCGATTGAATTCTTCCCCCGATATCGGCGCCCTCTTCTTGGCGTTACGTGAGGCTTTCAGGCGCAGATCCTTCGTCCGAATGGGCACCCCGCGCCGCATTTTGATTAACGTCGCCGGCGCACGTGCTTCTCAACCGAAATCCGTTGCATCTGATCAGCCGGTGAGATAAAGACCGCAAGGGGCGAATTGAGAGAAAGACCATGGGGGCGGGGCCCTCTCCGAAGAGGGTTCTTCGGCCCTTCCTTTGAGGGCTGCCCTCTCATCTCCCTCCCTCATCCATCTCCACGTCACTCTTGCAAACCAGTAACGTAAAGCAGTAATCGGCGTAATGGCAGCGATGTTCGTCCGCTAGGGGATTTGAGCGAAGAATGGCGGCCGTGACTTAGGGTCCTTGGTCACGGAATGGAATGGGTAGTGAAGAGCGTAGGGAGAGGAATGGGGAGGCTGAAGTGGTTAGGGGAAAAAGATGGACGTAGAAAAACAAGAGGAAGAGAAGCGGATTTCCAGTCCCGACTCCATTAAAACTGGGAATAAAATGTCAACCTTCACCCAAAATATCGTATAATTTTCCGCTAATAGGTTTTCTGATATCCGGAATCATTTTGACGGCAGGGGTTCTAATGATTCCACAAGGATTGATTGGGTCTTCTTTATTTCATTCAGTTACACTATGGTAAGTGTCCTAAGAACCGTATTCATCATTAAGTTAGTTTAGCTTTAGTGAAATTTAATAGGACGCAATGGGCGTCAGAACACATTCCAAGAAAAGGAAAGTTCCCCTTCACAGAGACCTAAGGGTGAGAAGGACAATAGAAGCAGGAATCATCATTTCATTTTCACGCAATAGCTTTAGTCATCCATGGTTTTTTATACAATAGGTGTGATTTTCACTTACGTTTATCATGTCAGATAGATTAAAACTACAATTATTTTGATTACTTTTAATTTGAATATTTAATACATTTGCTTAGTATACTTTTTGTTTCGCCGAAGGTAATGGTACTGCCATTGAGTAACAGAAAATGAATTCGTATCCACTCCAGATACTGAACAAAAAAAGAGGTTTTCAATATTCACTACAACATAGTATTCAAGAATTTCTGAGGAAAGGAATAGAAAAGAAGAAATGCTGTACAAGATCCTCAAAATAATATTTAGGGAATTTGCACACATTTTATCTTTATTTGATTCTTATGGTGGATTTCTAGCTAGTGTCCCATTCAAAAAATTTCCTTCAGTCAGAATTTATTATAAACTACATAATTTTATTTTTTTCAAGGAGTCGATTCTTATTCTTCATCATAAACCTTTCTTAAAATCAGTGCTAGTCTAGTTATGTTCATCCGAATTTTAAGAACGTTAAGTCGTTATCCTCGTGATGGCGAAACAATGTTCCTCGTCCTCATTTTTGAAAAGCACGGATTTCTTTGATGCAGTTTGAAGTTTTCCCATGAATAAACCTTGGGAAAATTTGAATGCATAAAGAATTTTCGGAAAAGATAACATTTCGGTTAAGAGAACGAAAAACAAGCGCAACTGAATTTCACAGTCCAGGGAACGACCGACGAGAAGGTATACTCAGGAAAAACTCGGGAAATATCTTGGAGGAATATCGATTGAGCAGCTCCAGTGGAGGCGTAAGAATAGCATCGCCTGAATACATATTCAACACAACAGTGGTGTCAAGCATTAATTTCATTAACAAGTGAAGATTACCCCTTTATAGATTAACTTTTAAACATTATTATATTATATATTAACCTTTAAACATTAAGCACATATCCACAGCATAACAGTTAAGGCCAGTAAAACTCAGGGATTTGTATAGAGGGTAACGAAGGACTTCGACAATACAAATATTATGAAGTATTTATACTGCTCACTAATTCGTCCTATCCTTGAATATTGCTGTATTGTTTGGTCTCCTTACTATGATGTTCATATACAAACTCTTGAGAGGGTTCAAAATAGATTTCTTCACAATATTTCTTATTAATTTCATTTACATTCTAATAACAGTACAATTTCCTTAGATATAAATTTGCCATCTCTTGAAACTAGAAGAATCCATCCTAGTATTATACTATTATTCAATCTACTACATAATAACTTAGACTCTAATGACCTCGTTAGTAAAATAAGTTTCCAAGGGACCTCTTTCGACAAAAACAAACGCGCTACTCCATTGGCAATTCGGTTGCACCAATGACCCTATGGAATGTCAAATTAACGGGAAGCAAAAATAAAAGCAGTTGCATAAAACATGTGCGATAGTATTGATAATTATTAATAACGCTTCTCGAATTTAATAATATCCACGTGAAGGGAAAGAGTAATAGCGAAGGAAATGGAGGGATGAAAGCAGGGACTAGAGAAAAGTGAGACAGACGAAAGGCAGATAAAGAAGGGAGCAAAAGCAATAAAGGGGTGACTGTTGGAGAGGATTGAAGGATGGTGATTGTAAAGAATGGGACACGGAAGAGGAAATGGATTGATTTTAATTTGGAGGTTGGGAAGAAGAGGAAAACAGGAAGTGGAAGGGTTCGAGGGAAGGAACGAAGAGAAAAGAAAGGGGTGGAGTATTCTGAGCCAGAGGAGAGATATCCTTGGCTGGTCACTTTCGGTTCGCCGCTAATCTCTTATCGGCTAGTAGTTAATTTGTATGAGGAATAATGAGTTCCTCCATACACGCCTTATAATGGATAAAAATGGCCCGAGAGCATTCGTTTCTCTTTCCTACCCTGTTGTTTTTCCCCACCGTTATCGAGGCGAATAGCATGTCTGCGAAAGGCATGCGGAGCGGATGAATGGGTCTCACGGTATTAATCTCCGACTTTCTTCGCGTTTGCTAGCCCCCATTTTTCCGCGAAACTCTGCTCTTTTCCTTTCCCTATGCTATCGAAAGGTGAACTTGAAGGTTCTTAAAGATTGAGTTAAAATGTGGAGATGAAATGCGAGGAAGTTCTCCCCTTCCTGCGGCCAGCACTGCGCGAAATGATAACTGAGTAAGTAATTTCATCGGTGGCTCATTCTTTCGACTTTGCGATTCGCTCTTGCTTATCTCGTTGTCAGATCAGAAAGTAAAGAAATCTGCATCATTTTGCGTTTCCTAACGCAAAACGATCATTCTTGAGAAACAACAAGTGAATGGTATGGGACTAAGAGTTGGAACTTAGAAAGTGAATGGAATAGAATGCAAACGTTGAATTCACTCGAATTTAAATTCTTACAATAATAAAGTTGCTCGTTATTGGGCGAAATCTACTCTCCTGAGACTACTGTTAGTAGTTGGAATTTACATTTACATTTACATTAATATTTAAGCCCTGCACACCGCCAATGGCGCGTGGCAGGGGGAATGTACGATCCTAAATAACCATGCCCTGACCTGGATTTAAACCCGAGACCTCAGTGTTGCTAAGACTAAGACAGCACGCAAACCCTTACCCCACCGAGGTCAGCTTATGATTCTTGTATGCGTCATAATGACGCGGATTTCTTCGCAAAGTACCCCAGAGCTAGAAGCTTTGGATATATACCAGTTTAACGTAAATGTACCATATGTATGCAATCGCAAATTGCCTCATTCGGTATAAACAGTATGTATCAAATTTTGGTGAACCTTCATATCCTGTTTTGATATATGATTTTGTGAGAGTATTCTTAGAAAAAAAATATCAACGGAAATAATTAGTGTTTGTATACAGATTATTGTAGTCTATGTTAAGGTGAGTGTTTTTGCAGGAGATGTAATAGCAGTTGTAAGTTGGAAACCAAAAGAAAATTAGATTTCCGATAGTTTTCGGAAGGTTTGCAGTGAATATTTTAGCTGAAATTGGTTCGCTGAGCATGCATTTATTTTGCCGAGGCTCACACTGTACATTTTAGAATAAACATCTCAAGTATGGAAGTCCTGTTTTTAAATTTTTTATGAAAAAGATATGATTGCAAATTTCGTATGTAATTTGGCTAACACTATCTTTATGAGACAAAGGTCGATGAAAAGGCGATGTTTTAACTTGGCTGTAGTTCTAAAAAAAATCCGAATACCGTCGTTAGAGGGGAGCTAAGTCGTTCTGAATCGCTTCTTTGACTTTTGTGGGACGCCTGTCGGAGTAGTGGCTTGCGTGGAATGCAGAGCAGATATTGTCACATTTATCTAACTGTCCCTCAAAAGAACTTGATAATTATTATAGGGCATGGCAGTATGTGTCTGTTCACGAACCTACTTCGCGGATGGCTAAATAAATCATGAATTCACCATTTTCTCGCTATTTCCAGTATTAAGAGTCACATCGTCTTAAACCAATGGTATCGGTTTTCAAGAAATATTTTAGTTGCTGTTTTTCCCAATATTTATGAGTTGGCAGAGCCCAAAAAATTGTGGAATGTTTTTATTAGGAATGACTCAAAATATTTTAATGAAACCACTATACATACCGTATCAACACAAACAATAGCCAAGCTTTACAATCTATTTTTTTAATGGTTGAATTTAAGATATCGACTTCTATGTGGTCACTACTTTTTCAGGAACGAAGTTCATTTTAAATGTAAGTCATGTTTGATACGGGTGGAATTTTTCATTAACATAAACAATATGTAAAATGAGAGAAATAAAAATAAGGTCAGGGTAGATACATTATTTAGACTGGAGAAAATGTGTTCTTTTCTGGGCAAAACATCCGATAATGACGGCAACGTGTGACGATACATTTCTAGTCTGTATCAATAAAACTTTCATTTTTTATATATTTGTTTATTATATATTTTCATCTCAATAAGACATTGGGCCAGGTGGCGACGTTAACATATACCAATATCAACAATAAACTCAAAGGTATAAAATTAGAAATTTCTGCATATATACTTACGTAACTGATACATAAAGAACCCGTCCGCTAAGTAAAATAGCACCACTAACTTACAATTTAAACTGTTATAAATAGCATATTAATCTACAGCCACTACCGACATGTATCATCTATGTACATGTTGTATTTTTCTTCAGTTATTCCTCCTTTCACTCTATTTCTTAACAGAAAAGTGTGTTAACACTTTGGCTACTTGGAGTTGTTACTTGTACAAATAATGATATGCTATATTCGGCCGCACATGTGTTAAGACACACATAAATATTTTCATTGAAGGTACGTGAAAACTTCTGATGTATTCGCTCTACTAATTAGGGGTTCGAAGTTTTGCTGACGTATAACATTACCTGATTTTTTCGGAGCATATAGATATATGTTATATATAAATAGCTTAGCTAAATAATAGCATTTTGCTAAAGATAGAAAAGCTATATTATTGCGAAGTTTTCCTTAAAGCTATCCTTTCAAACATAAGGAAATGCCAGATAATGCTCTTCTGAGAAATATCTGCCCAATTATACACCAACATTACGATTTTGTTTATATTTTCCTACACCCACGGAATCCCCTGAAGAAACAGTTTAAAATTCAGCCATGTCATTTGAACTTCATGATTTTCCGTTAACTAGAGGAGATAATTAACAATTGATCCCCTCCAAAGATGGCGTTCATGATTAACGAGTTCTCATAATTGGAAATGAAAAATAAACTGCAGTTGATTGGATGGGGCTACTGCATTGTGATCAAACATTGCGTCATTTTAGTGATTACTTCTATGTTGACGGATGATAGATTTTGCAGTCGAATGAAGGATTCGCTGGTTTAGAATAATACAAATACATGCGTTATTCATTATTGATTTCAGCGCCCTGGGTTTGCTTCACTGAGTGAATATGTATCCTCAATTATAGGTCAAAAAAGCACTGAACAGCAAGATGGAAAAGATAACTGACTCTTGGTTTGTTTATTCGAAGTTAATTTTATTCTTCCTACGATGCATAAAATAGCTCATTTCCTTCATTCAACGTGAGGGGTGTTTTCCGTGTGCTGGGTCGCAACTGTCATGGAGGAAAAGGAAAAAATGACGTGTCAGCATTTCGTTCTTGTCCATGAAAAGTTGGTAATATATCACCCTGTTGATTTATCAAACCCAAGGATCCGATGACAGGAGGAACCGCTACATAGAGGCATAAAACTTCGTGTCTCTCGTCAAAAAATTGAAACAACTCCTTTTGTCATTCCACCAAATTTTGAGCGCAGTGGATAGAGCTTTTCCAACTTCTGCCCTAGTCTACTTCTCACATTCTTTGTCCTTTATTTCTTCTGGTATATTGATATTATTCACTAGGTTCCTGGAGACGATTAAAATTACAGAACCCGTGCTCGTCAAGTACAAGGTATGATTTTTTTAAGGACTTAAGATTTTACATTGCAAATCAGCACACAATAACAATCTGTGCAAAAGTTATACCATTTATCATCCATCTGATATAAGCCCAAAGGCAGGTTGGATATTCAATTCATCAACCATCGGCTATCAAAAGCTCAGGAGAAAGAATGAGGCTTACTGAGCAACATGAGGAGTGAGGTAGCTGAGTGAAAATGCTGTAAGTGGAATTGATCCTACAAGGCATCACGCCGACCACATTTTTATTGATACACATTTTATTAATACAACGCCCTGTAGGACGGAGGCCGCAACAAATGCAAGTTTTCTGCGCCATTCATATCTCATTAGCTTTCTTATTATCACAACTATGAACTGGTCAGACAAAATTAAATGAACGCGTCATAAAAAAACTAAGAACAGAAGTATATTGAAAAATTCGAAATTCTCGAAAAATCTTCGACGTTTTTATGGTAGCATCTGTTTTATATTTTGCTTACGATAATAAAAGATCGATTATATTTTTTTCACAAAAATATAAAAATATATANGAAGTTTATCAATCAGATCAGTAGCAAGGAAGGAAAGTCTAAAATTATTTCTTTTTAGTCATACGATTCGGTGATTCGGTTTTAAATACATATACATACAAAAATATACATGGAGAAGTATTTCAACTAGTTATAAAGGTCTAGTTCATTTTTTCTTCTCTTACATACGCATTTACATATCAAAGTTACTTCAGGCGTACCCCAGGGCAGCGTAATTGGACCTCTTCTCTTCCTTACATATATCAATGACCTGAGCGACGAGATAAATAGCAATAGATATTTGCGGATGATTCGGTATTATATAGAGAAATATAAAAACGCGGAGGATCGTGATATCCTATCAAAAGACTTAGCCAACATTCATAGGTGGTGCGAAAAATGGCAACTAGAACTAAATGTTAGTAAATGCTCCGTCGTTAATTTCTTCGAAAGAAAACAAATTTAGCCGAATTACCCGTAAAAAATGAGCGGAATAAATTTAAATGTAATAGAGTCAGTTGAATATCTCGGGATCACTCTTGTGAATAACTTAACTGGATCATTCATATCCGAAAATCTGCCCTTAAGCAACCAAAAAGCTCGGCTTCATAAAACGCATTGTAGGTTGATGCGATGAACATGTTAGAGATCAATGCTATTTCACCTTGGTCAGACCCCATCTTGAATATGCGGCAAGTATATGGGATCCGGCGGATGAAACGTACAACCTCGAACTCTAGAAAGTATCAGCGCAAGGCAATACGTTTTGTGAAGAAATGCTACGATAAGAAAGCTAGTGTTACAAAAATGCTCTAGGACGCAGGTTGGGAATCCTTGAAAGAAAGGAGATTGGAAGTTAAGCTGAGATTACTTGATAAATTTCGAGACAGTGTGTTTGCGGAGGACGTAATGAACATTAAGCGACCCCCTGCTATTTTGGCCGATCAGACATTGAGCGTAAAATAAGGGAAATAGATGCTAGGACAAGTCGTTCTAAGGACTCATTCTTTCCGCGAAGGATACGGGATAATAACAAGATAAAGAAATAGTTCGAACTTCTGGTGTTTACACCCCCTGCCACACGCCGAATGGCGGCTTGTAGGGTATTGATGTAGATGTAGATGTAAGTAGTACACTTGATCAATGAATGGATGATTCAGGCATTCCGGGGGGCAGTTCCGCAAGTATGAGAGGGTAGGACAATATATTGTTAATTTCGGCTTAACTGAAAACTTTCCTTCGAAACTTCACGTGCTATAAAACATAAACGCATGTCTAGCTTTAGCAATCTATGTATTAAAGCTCCTTAATAACATAACATACTTTTTCGTTTGATTACAACTTCTGATCAAGGTTTATGTGATCCTTTTTCATGAAAGAACTTGGGGCAAGGGTTTACCGACGAGGATAAAGTCAGTTACGTTTGCAAAATGTAATTACAATCTTTTAATTGAGTGCGCTACTTCAACCGAATTATCCTTGTCGCACGAGATCATTTATATGCGTGCCTGCGTGCATCCGAGCAAGTTTTCCTGGCGTTTATGAATTTTACGGCTGGAAATTTTACGAATTTGCATTTATACCTCACTTGTTTACGATCTATGAGCGATAACACGCCCTTGTGTGCGTACCTTCTGAAAAAATGTGGTGCATTATTAAGAGAGATGATTACTTCATTTATAGGATACTTTGCTGGTAACTCCGGTTATTTTTCCATGACATTTTAACTGATAAAATTACCATTTACAGTTGTATATATCATTATTAAAAGTGAAGACGTTGTTAAGATCTATTGTTTGTTTAAATATGCAATTCGCCAAAATTATCTGACCTTCTTCTACGCATTTTATAAGGAATCCTCAAAGCAGGGTTAAATTAGGTAAATGGTGGAATAATCTCTAAATGATGGTATTTAAAATATATTCCATCGATTCCTTCTCATTTCTAGATGAATGTAATGGGTTACAATTAGTTGAATCAATCAGAAAGGTGTTACTATTACAGGATGATCAACTGTGAATGAGAGAGTATTCATAGGAAGATAATTAAGCTATAAGAAATCTTCCACTTAGAAGAGATAACATTGATAAAAAATCGCACAAATATATTAGTAAATATTAAGAGGTATTTTAATAAATTTTATCATATTATATTCATATCATATTTAGTCATTTATCTAAAGATAAGTTGTTATAATCTGCTTCCCGTATAAAAGACTTCCGAGCCTTATAAAAGAACAACTTGATTATCATCTCGGCTCGTTATAACTATTATTTAGGTCTTCTCTCCATCCCTTTTTCAGCCAATTACACGAGGAAATGCGAGACGCCTTCCCAATTACCGTTGCCTTTTAAAATCTCATAACGTTTCCTCTTCACCTTATCCCTTCTAAGAGAATACTTTCAACTATATACACCGAATTAAAATCATAAATTATTTTCACAAAGAAGTATATTATTTTGGAATCATGCGTTTTCACTTACATTTTTATCAATAATCTATTCCAAATTTTGAAAATATAATAGTATAAGAGGTGTGTAATGCCCGCTGCAGATGACAATTTCTTCATATGATGACGTTATTTACCTACACCTATATTCAGCAACTTCGATAAATTCCTATGATTGACAAGTATCATATAAAACAGAACCATTTCAAGAACCATCTTCATTTCAAGTATCAAATTGATTTCCTCTAAAAAGCAGCATAGAATCTCAAAACCAGTTCGTTTTGCACACACTATTTTGTCATTTACTCTCTAAATAGAATGCAGTGAAATTGATTTTGATTTGGGCCCGCTAGTTAAATCCGTACCGTTTAATCAACGAAATATTTGTTAAGGATTACCTCTGGCTTTCCCGACATGTGGTGCGAGTGCCCTGGGGTGCGAGCTAGATACTCAGGGGGTCCGCTAAAAAATTAAATTTAGCGGAAAGAAAGTAACTGCAGTTGAATGCTGGGTTTGTTCCAGTTGTTTGGTAAAATAACATGTTTCTGTTATTCTGTTGCAGGTTTGAAACAATAGAAACTATTTGCTGTACGAACGACTTTATATAATGGGGGAGGAAGTGGTTTGACAGAGGTAAACATGGCAAAGTTATCTGGAAATCACTGGATTATTGGATAATATAGCCCTGATCAATCGGATTATATGATGCTAAAGGAATCTAATTATAAATTTTGACTGATTGGCTCGGAATTATCACGCAAGAAATTTTATATGTATCCTATATACATGACATATTTTAGCAAAACATTCAGCGCTTAAACATGGAGGGCGCCAATTTGACTGCTACAATCAATCTTAAGGATACAGTCGAAGAATTTTAACCTTCATCGAAGACGGAGACAAAGTGCTCCAAAATATGTAAGAACGCCTACTTCTTGAAAAGGAATCATCATTCAAAATACTCGTAAATATATTACGAAATGAATTTACGTCAAATTTATCGTGCATTTCAGTTGATTGTTATTAAATGGGCGATAGAAAGAACAAAAATAATTCAAGGCTTCCGTCGATTGCCATAACTTTTAAGGCAATACATGTGCCCAAAAGGAAAAATATGTATGCGATTAAAAACATTCCCAATTCGCTAACATTTGGAAAAATATAATAATTAGCTGTTTAACTTCACCATTCTGATTTCTCTAGTTTTGATGTCTAGACTTTAAGGCCATTAATGTAACATTCATCTGATTTTTACACAATTCAATTCTTATTTATAAAGACTTCGTATAAGTACTTCGATGCTCCTTACGCATTATCGCAATTTGGGTTCAGGATGGGTCATTATCCAAAAAATCTTAATGGTGGTATTAAGGATCTCTTGCGGTTCCCTAAGTTCCCTACCCTGTGTCAGGCAGGAGAATATAATCCCGGGATATCAGAAGAAAATTTACAAGTTACTTCGAAAATAAAAGTGACTTTATCCATAAATCGCGATCGACTAGTTTACGATTCCCGAATTATCAAAGTGGGAAGAGGAAGGAATTTGTTAAAAGATGTTTAATTACCAACGTTTGACTGGAGTGGATGGGAAAGTAAACATATGAAAGCGGGGAGGCAGCGATAAAGGGCTCAAGGGGGAACTTGCATTCCGATACTCGGAAACGACTCAGAATGGAAAGTACGAGCGTAGCGATGATTTACAAGCGTAACATTTTTTGTTTGGGGAACAGGAACGAACGGGAGAGGGGGATTGAAAGAGAGAGAAAGAGTATTAGAGATTGGAAGAGGGTCGAAAGGAATTAGGAGAGCAAATGAAGAGGAGTAAGGGAAAGATCGGGAGGAGGTGGCGATGGAAAGAGGGTTATGTTTGGGGGCGTCGACTAATTCTAAGGCAAACAGGAGGATTTGCGTGACGCAGGGTATTATACTCGGCGATTACCCCGAGCCGTTCATAAACGTGATATACGCGGCGGGCTACAGATAAGGAATCTCAGCCTTGGGAAGACGCGGAGGACGTGAACAGCGAAGTCGTAGAGGGAGAATGAGAGGTAGAGGTTGCGGAGGTGGGCGGTACCGAGAGGTTGTCTGCGGTTTTGGGAAGGGCCACCGCCGTCGATAGGGTTAGACGGGTGCCGCGAGAGTAAAAAGAGGTACTCATCGTCTACCGTAAGATACGTAGGCGCTTTCTAGGAAAGCCTTTGGTCTATAAGGACGCATAGATTGCAGTAGAGACTTGCAAGAGAACGTCAAGCAGTCTATCCTCACCTTATTCAGCTTGATAGTTTAATACAGGCATAGCGAGACAGTTAGACGTTAATACGATCTCTATCCATTGAATCACGCATTCGCTCCTCCGAGGCTTATTTTGCTTCGCAAAAAAACATCGGCGATTACCGTCTTATTTACATCTCCACCGTAAGCGGCGCTATCTTTTCGTCTCTATCTCCAAGTTGTCTTCCTGATCTTGCCTTCGTCGCTCCGGGAATCTTGCTATTTCTTGCGCTCGCGTTGGATTATCTAAGACGCAAAGAAGCCTGAGCAGTATGATCACATCTCAATGACTTTTGAGACCTCAATCATTGAGTTTTACCAGCAAGTCTGACTTAATCTCTTGATTTTGCTATAACAGAAATAATTAATTGCGAAACGTCTAATAAAATGTTGTCACTTTTGAAACTTAACTCCACGAGGACTAATTGAGAAGGATAACTCAAGGAGTTACCTCCGTTTTTTCATAAAAGGTTTTCCGATCCCCGTTATCTCCTATATCATTCAATATTTTTCCCGCAGTTTACATGCGGAAAGATTAATATATAAATTTTACATTCCGCGATGTAATGACTCTTAATGAACGTGTAATCCATGAGTACTTTTTAAAATCATGCTGAAATTTTTGCAACACATTTGTAATAAGATAGTCTCATTAAAACGACATTATATTTCCAAACAAACTTAATCCGGATGATGTGCAATTTTAGCCGATAGCCCTTTTAAATGGGAAAGTGTAAAAGAGAGTGAAATTAATTGCATTACAGTTTTTACTCGGTACTACGTAAGTTTGCTTTTATAACCCGGATTTCGATGCTTAGCGTCATAGGGATTCCATGAGAGTATTGACCGAAAGCGATATTTCTATAATCATCATCAGCAGGTTTCAATCCGAAGTCGGATGTACGCCTCCCCAAGCGCTTTCAAATTCTCTCTATTCTGAGCTTCTCGTTGCCATGTTACCCCTAAATAATGAATGATGTCTCTGTTCCATCGGTCCCTTGGTCTTCTTCTTGGTCTCTTCACGTATCTTGGTATCCAGTTCAGAACTGCTGATGTCCATCGGTTGTCGTTTCTACGAGCAACATGGCCTGCACACATCCATTTCAGTGATCTTACCTTATCTATGATGTCTGTCAGTCTTGACATCTTCCTAACCCAGGTGTTGCGTTTTCTATAAGTATAAATGCATATGGCCATGGATACGAATATAGAGTGCATATAAATATAGAATTGTTCTATTTAGGAATTAGAGAAATCCCTGTATTGCATGGATTCAATCATAAAAAAAAACTATTACGAAACTTCGTCTTTTTCTATTGAATGAAAATAGAAATAGATTCTTATTTTGCGAAAACCGAGAATCACGCAGATTATTTGCGATTCGAAATTGAACTTTTTCTCGTTAGTAAATGTACACCGATAATTGTTTCGGTGTAGTCGAAAAAGACAAAAAAATGTTCCTATACTAACTTGCAACGAAAATAAAAGTCGTATTTTATCGAATGATCGTAAGGGAAACCGAGTCGAAGAATCTTGAGAGGCAATTTCTACGACTTAATCCCCGTTCTTACGCGATTTAACAATCCAAAATTCAACAGCGCCAAAAAAACCGATCGCCATGTTACCCTTTTCCAAATTAAGTCCAATGAAACAGCCTCTGGCAAGATAAGACGTAGCGAGGATTCGAATCCGATAAGTTGTAAATTGTACCGGTGAACGGGACCGAGGAGAAAGGGAGCTTCGACGGCGATGCCACTAATGGGCAAGTTGATGTTTGGAGAGAGGAAAGGGAGGGGGGTTTTCGGACAGACGCGTGGAAGAAGGGAAACAAGAGAGAGGAGGCAAGAAATGAAGCGAAAGGAAAAGGATAAAAGTGGGACAAAGAGAGGGAAAGCTTTGATGCCGTGGGTAGGAAAGTTAAAAGAGTGGGAGGGATATAGTTCCCGAACCGGTCGATAGGAAGTGAAGGGTTCCCAATAAAGCAAAGGCGCATAACGTATTTGGATTAAAGGACCCTTGGAAGAGCTATTCATGAGCCCTGGTTCCATTAGGACGAAAGGCCTCACGGGAAATAGGACATGATTGGAAACCTATCGGACTGTTTCGGCCGGAAAAAAGCATTAGTTTTTGGCGAGGAATTATTCGGCCTCGTAAAAAAATGAGATAACTTAAAAGTCAGAGGAGAGAATTCGCTCTTTGACGTTTCAGCTCATGGAATGGATTAAAAGTTGGCGACTTTGAATTCTTCTCCCATTTTGAATCTGAAGTGCTCTTATAGGAATGTTTCAGCTTTTGATATGCGAGTTACCGACCGCTCAACTTTCAACTTAATGGAGAAGCGAGTGCCCTCAACATCGTGTTGAACAGGAAATAAGAATGTTTTGGTGATGTACCGTTGTGCTAACTGTAAAATAGACGAAAAAATATTTTCCCCTACCTTGAATTATCCTTCCTACATTGCGATATTTTAATTTCTCAGAGGTAGACTAGAAATGTTTTATTTTTCGGTTTCCGATATTGTGTACCAGAAATTAATTAAGCCTTCCTTTCTGAAACGCTAAATTCGATAATTTTGTCAGCGACTGAGTGTATACGTCCCTTAAATTTGCCACTTTTTAATCACTATCAAATTCATGTTCTCTTGAAAAAATCTTTTGAGAACGAAGGCTATAGTTCCGTCACAGGAAGGATTAAATAAACTTTCAGTTGAAAAATATTTATGCTGGTAAATGTCTGACCTTCTCTTTCCTTTGGAGACTGAAGTATTTTCCTTAAGTTTTAAAAGGAATCTATCACATTCATCACGAAAAAAGTGTTTCTTTCGAATTATTACTCACAAGAAAGTTAGCGCTGATGTATGACTGTACATGCGAATAAACTAATATACTGATTGATATAATAACTAATTCATGAAATTAAATAAATTCACGGAAGGATCTACGTAAAATTTTAATTTAAGCAAAATGTATAGCATTATATACCAAGGGTGTCGGGTTTGAGTCCGTGCTAACTAAGATAGATGAGTGCACTCATTCTCTAGCCAGAAAAAGTTTGTCCTTCAATATAATTCTCCAATCATTGGATTTTTGGGTGGAGAATGTTTAAGAAATAAAAACAAATGCATATGTTTCTTATTAAGTTGCATCTAATGAGTACAAAGAAGACAGTGTAGTTGTAAATATGTTTTTCTGTAGATCGTCATAATAAAATTATTCCATTTTGATCGAGATCGATAATGCAGTGTGGCTTCTTTTATGGGATTATAAAAAATATTTTCACGGAAAATCATTTTGATTAAATTAATCCTCTGGGGTAATTCTTAAAGGATAAAGTAACTATTTACGCACTGTATCTGTACAAATTCCTGAAAATGAATACAATCAAATAACAGGAGTTTACCGGTATCAAAAATCTTACTCTTCTTTTAACTCAGTTAAGATGAAGGCATAGCGTCGCTGAAATCGGTTACCTCCTGCAATTTTACTGTAATTTATTTTGTGTAATTTTTACAGATTTTGTGATTAAGTATTTTTGTGAAATTTTACCAAGTACCGTTCGATAACGTTCATTTAATTTTCTCGAAGGAGATAATTCAACCATCCAACAAACATCCATACACGATTCAGTAAAAATTTTCATTGTTTCATTTAACTTCTGGAAAGCTTTAGAAATAAGAGACTTGTTGTATGCTTTCTTGAATAGACTATACAATTTATCGCTTGTTATCAGAAAAAGATTCTCCGAAGATTACGCAATACGAGAAATTGAATCACCACTTCTTCGAAAAGAAAATCACCTGGAAACTTCCAAAATCAAGGCGTGTGAAGGAGGAATATCTTGCGGTGACATTACACGCTTTTCTCTTCCAATTTTAACATTCTTAAGCCCTCACGCTCGACCTATTTTCTATCGGATGTATTTATTATTTGAGGGTGTGACTCCTAATTAATTTTAAATCAACTTTCTCTCCTTTCCTTCTACCTTTTGTCGGAACACGCTGCAATAATTCCCCTTTAGATGCCTATCTCAAGGCACGCGATGGAACCGCGAAACGTAGTTCGTGCGTGTTTCGGAGCGCCAAGAACATTACCTAAAAACGTTTCATCAGCCATCTACCGGACAGAAACGCAACTTGTAAATACACAATAATCGTTGCCAGCCAATATACTTTCACTATATTTCGTCGAATGTAACATTTTTCATTTGTATTTGGTATATAGTGGAGAAATATTTATGATTAATTTATTTCTCTGTCTTTTTCATGGCTGGAAGAATTTGAAAAGTACGGTATGAAGCTATGAGGTATGAATGTTGCTGAACAATGGCATTTGTCCTGGGCATCTGAATGATGTGAAAATTGTTATTCACAGAGTCAGTGGACTTAACGAGGGTGTTTCTCAGTCAAGTATTTAGGCGCAGAAAAACAAGAACGAACCTCACTCCTCCTTTTGCTATGTAAGCCTCATTACCTTTTCAAAGTATTTGGTGGATAATAGTTGATGGTAATAGGTGAATTTCTTAACCGAAGATTTTTGATGTGACATTCTGACTCAGTGAGAAAACCAAACGCAAGCTACCTCGTTTCTCACCTTGCTTAGTAAGCCTCATTCCCCTTCTTGTGCTTTTTGTAGCTCATCTATTAGTAGTCAAGGGAAGGACCCTCTGTCTCATATATTTACGAATAGATATACAGACCCTGTTGTCACCAAACTATCCCGGTATTCTCTGCGTATGCGTCTAGACCAGAGGTGGGGAACCTACAGCCTTCAAGTCACATGCGAACTTTTTGGGCATCATGGCATCCTCTATGTCACCTTCTGAAACAAATGCCCTTATCGAAATAACTTTATTTCCCAATATTGCCCATGACGTCAAATGAATATAAAATGGAACGTATACTATTAAACCAAATTTGCGAAAAAATGTTTTTTTCTTTGTACACAGTTTCGATGTNGCAAAACGCTTTCTGTTGTGGGGTCGACATCTTAAGTAACACTACTGGACTGTAGCCTCACGCGCATAATAGAGGCCTTTACCGGTAACACAACATAAGAAAAAGATTCTCCGAAGATTACGCAATACGAGAAATTGAATCACCACTTCTTCGAAAAGAAAATCAGCTGGAAACTTCCAAAATCAAGGCGTGTGAAGGAGGAATATCTTGCGGTGACATTACACGCTTTTCTCTTCCAATTTTAACATTCTTAAGCCCTCACGCTCGACCTATTTTCTATCGGATGTATTTATTATTTGAGGGTGTGACTCCTAATTAATTTTAAATCAACTTTCTCTCCTTTCCTTCTACCTTTTGTCGGAACACGCTGCAATAATTCCCCTTTAGATGCCTATCTCAAGGCACGCGATGGAACCGCGAAACGTAGTTCGTGCGTGTTTCGGAGCGCCAAGAACATTACCTAAAAACGTTTCATCAGCCATCTACCGGACAGAAACGCAACTTGTAAATACACAATAATCGTTGCCAGCCAATATACTTTCACTATATTTCGTCGAATGTAACATTTTTCATTTGTATTTGGTATATAGTGGAGAAATATTTATGATTAATTTATTTCTCTGTCTTTTTCATGGCTGGAAGAATTTGAAAAGTACGGTATGAAGCTATGAGGTATGAATGTTGCTGAACAATGGCATTTGTCCTGGGCATCTGAATGATGTGAAAATTGTTATTCACAGAGTCAGTGGACTTAACGAGGGTGTTTCTCAGTCAAGTATTTAGGCGCAGAAAAACAAGAACGAACCTCACTCCTCCTTTTGCTATGTAAGCCTCATTACCTTTTCAAAGTATTTGGTGGATAATAGTTGATGGTAATAGGTGAATTTCTTAACCGAAGATTTTTGATGTGACATTCTGACTCAATGAGAAAACCAAACGCAAGCTACCTCGTTTCTCACCTTGCTTAGTAAGCCTCATTCCCCTTCTTGTGCTTTTTGTAGCTCATCTATTAGGAGTCAAGGGAAAGACCCTCTGTCTCATATATTTACGAATAGATATACAGACCCTGTTGTCACCAAACTATCCCGGTATTCTCTGCGTATGCGTCTAGACCAAAGGTGGGGAACCTACAGCCTTCAAGTCACATGCGAACTTTTTGGGCATCATGGCATCCTCTATGTCACCTTCTGAAACAAATGCCCTTATCGAAATAACTTTATTTCCCAATATTGCCCATGACGTCAAATGAATATAAAATGGAACGTATACTATTAAACCAAATTTGCGAAAAAATGTTTTTTTCTTTGTACACAGTTTCGATGTTAAACTATTTGAATATTGACGACACGCAACACAAGAGAGGCCTAATGGTTCCAAACGCAGCCGTTCTTATGCAACCGGGCGGTAAATACGGCGCTCTGATGCTGAGGGAGGTTCCACATCACGGGCATTACGTAAGGTAACCACCCCATGTACTTACCAGGTTCGTGTTTGATAGCCTTGCCTTCAATAGCAACTAATAATCCGCCACGAGTATTAATTCGGTGAGTGCCAATCGCATGAAACCGGGGAAATGAAAAGATACACATTGGGAAAATGCGGACGGAAAATATGGATGAAATATAGGATGCGATGTGGAGTATCTCGCATGATGGGAACGCAGGTGTACTCAATCCGCAGACCCAAAGAGGCGGAGTGTGAGAACGAATTTCCCGAGAGCTGTTGTAGTGCACGCAGTGAGGAAGAGGAGAGAGTGAATGTGGCGTAGCGAGCGTGAGTTAACGCACGGCCGCAGAGGGGAACGTGACGGGATTAGGAAGCAGAACTTCCCACCACGGGAGGTAGGGACTATTTTACAGATTATCCCTTTAATCACCCCACTGGGAATATCATTCTTAAATTTTATTCCTTCAGAAACGAATATCAACTGCTTTCAATGTCTTGTAGGGGAATGATCAAAGAATGATTCCATTTGAGATCTTTCGCTTGAGAAGACCGAACGGGGAGCTTTATGGTAAGTAAATCCAGCCCAGGAAAGGAAAATCATTACAGATACAGCTATCAATTTATTGGGCAAAGGTAGCCTTAATTTTACCGCTGGAAAATCATGGTTTACCCGATAAAAATATTAGAAATTATAAGACTGAAAATGTGCTCACAAATTCTTCATGAAATATTACAGCAATTTGTCTTCGACTAAATTCTTTAATCTAACCATTTCTCTATCATACGTAGAGAAATGATTGAGTTATTTTTTTAGACCTTGAGAATACAGAATCGGAATTCTCCGGTCTAAATGATGGAGAAATATGTGAAAATCTTCCCCATATACATTTGTAATAATGTATTCTCTTTATTATCATTCTCTCAATTATTCTATTTAATCCTCTTTCATTTCTCTTCTTTTTATTCGCTAAAATACTCATTTGGGAAACTCTAATAGACAAGATAATGGAACATTCACATCCTAAATATATCCAGGGTCATTTGGGTGTAAATAGTTTAAAATCCTTAGGATAAAGGAAAGGAAGGTAACTTAGTAGGTTGAAAACCTACGAAAATCCCAAAGGANTCTCATGACAGTTCTTTCGGTACTGCATATTTGCAAGTTACCTTAAATTAAGTTATATATTAAGTTTACCAGTCATAATTTAATTAAATAAGTGATAATATACTGGCATAAAAGGGATAAAAAACAGTTGTTCTTTTTCTGCCTTCGATTCATAGGCATATTAGGATTCGATAGGATTCGATTCATTCCTGGAGACATTTTGTTGGCGGCACACTTTTCTGAAGTTTTAATAAGTAATTTCTGAAGTATTTGTGGATAAGATTTTCCATTTCTATTCTTAACTATGATATTGAAAATGCTTTTATCTTAACAGATATGTGGCAAGAAAAATTTGTATGTATATAGTCTATCTCATTCGCTTAACATCCCTGTTAAGTTGAAGCATAAAATATAATCAATAAGGAAGAGACTGTTTCTAACGATACATGAAAAGATAAATACAGTATGTTATGCAGTTTTCCAATTTTCACGTGGAACATTTATCAAAGTACCATTCATCATGATTTAAAAATTCGAAACCATTTAAGTTTTGTAGTAAAGTGTATTTTGATATATCCGTCATACATTTGCATGAACTCACTGGTATTTTTCAAATTAAACCAATATAACTAAAATTATGTAAATTTTTTCAAGGAACTACGTAATAAATAGGCTAATGCCTGTTATTATAATGTATATTCAATATGAATTTTAACTATAGTTCACCAAAGGACCTGGTTTGTTTTGTTAGAATTAAAACCAATATGATAGTCTATATCTTATAAGTATACAGGGTGTTTACAAAGCCGTCATCCGATTTCAACACGCTGTATTTTAATGAAATAATAATGTACAATCCTTATTCAAGATGAAATGCACTTAAGGTAGATTCGTTTTTTTTTAATTGCTACTAATGTTCAATGTGTCCCTCTCCGGCCGTTTGGCACGCATCAACACGATAGTTGAACTCTTGCTACACTGAAGTTAGCATGTCTTGTGTGAACATGACGGTTTGAGGTGTGACTTGGTGGAACTCCTTCATAATCACAAAGAAAGAAAAACTCACTCTATAGAGTCCACAAAGTAAATTGTGTAATATTAGGTGGCCGATGTTGAAGTGCCGAACGTTGCACAGTTGTAACATACTTGCACTCATGGAACTTCAGAACGCAAAACGCTTTCTGTTGTGGGGTCGACATCTTAAGTAACACTACTGGACTGTAGCCTCACGCGCATAATAGAGGCCTTTACCGGTAACACAACAAAACTTGAGATCCTCCTTTTTCAAATGGTAGATGGTTCATTCAAATGCCATAAACCATTTTCGAACTACGAATTTTTAAATCGGATGAAGACTTTGTAAACACCCTGTATAATATTTATAAGTATGGATATTAATTAGTACAATATTCACCTTAACTCTAACAAACAGTTATAATGCCTGGACTGAAAGTGAACATTAGTTAGTCCAATATAAGTGTGCATTAGATTAGCGGGCATTTTTATTGTTTAGATGTCGTTAGATAGCTGATGCTTGACATTATAGATTAATTGCTGACAATACCTTTAAATTCAAAGCCTGCAAAGTTATGAGGATGGATAATTTGAGAATTATCTAATGGAAATTCAGGAAGAAGGCACTCAAAATCTGTTATAATAATTCCATGCTTCTATTGTTTGTAGATTGATTATTTAAAAGCAAATCTTTCTGGAACACGTTACGGGATTGAAAAAATACATTATGTCAATATCATTAACGTCTAAGTAGAGTTTTGGATGTATTGATATACGAATTTTTCTCAAGCTCCTTTTTATAGAACGATGGACTATTGAAAACGGAGAAACTCATAGTAAAGTACAAATTAAAAACAGAAATATTCCTCTGAGCCGGTAGCGAAGCAAGATTGAGTTTTCCTTGCGAAAGAGCTGAATTTGGAAAATCTTGAATCACGGAATTCTACATTTACACACAGAAAATCTTAAAATACATTCGATAAATCGATGATGGTCTAAATTCATAAAAGTATTCTTTCTGCCTTAAAACTTGATGTACTTTGAAATCCCTGTAAAGGTCCCGAATGTATTTTTCTCAAAATAAATCAAAGTTTATTAATTTTTCTGGAATTATAGCCGTTTCTGCAGCCCCTTAACTTCGGATATGAAATTCATGACCGCAAAATATTAGATCATGCTGATAACCTTAACAGACGGATATTATTTAAGGACGCCAATGGCTTCTGTATCTCCAATGAGATTTATTACTTCATTACAGGCGAAAATAACAAAACGGAGTCATAAATTACAGTCTGCCCAGCCAATTCTGGAAATGCCCTTTCGTAATTACACTTGACTATTATAGGGTAGTGAGTAAGGTTGATTAACTCCCTTCTGAGAGTGAGAATACTGAGTGAAGAAAATTAAGCAATTGCAAATGAAATTTTACTGATTTTCTCCAAACATGCTACATTAGACTCCGGTTAAATCGACGATAACATTCTTTTCACAAAATGTTGGAGTTTCTGGGTTGTTTCTAAAATCTAATCAAACGATGAAATTTAATTTTTAATTGATCACACCTAATATTTATTCACAGCATTTTAATTTTAATTCAGTTTATAGAACTGCAAACATCAACTTTTACAAGTGTAAATGAAATATTAACCTCCGACTTCTCAGCAATTTTCACTCTTAAAGCAAATGCAAACACAGATGAGCAGGCGATACGAAATTAACACGGAGAGTACAAAATTATTCGAAATATTTATTTTCAACGGGATTATGGATCTCTGTCGCAAAATGCGGTCGTTTTATGAAGATTACAGAAGGATTCAAAAAACAAGGTTATTTTAATACTATTCTGTCAGTTGCGACAGAAAATTTGAATTTGAATCAACAAATTTTACCACACTATTTTTTTCTTTATTCCTCTTTGCTTTGTTTCTTTAATACGTATATGATGTCTGCTGATGATTTGTTGATGATGATTTATTTTTTTAAATTTTACTAACCAGTAATGATAGTTGACGATCAGCAATATAATAATGATGATCTATAAAATAAATAATAATGTAGATAGAAGTAGACGGACCACTGACGGTAAAGATAACGTTCAATAGAAGGAGTACTACAATACCATCAAAAACAGATCACCACAACCAATGTACATTTCGATAGCCACCCTACCTGAGTCCTACCCGTGCCCTGAAGATGCTAGCTTGGCTAGCGAAATGTACATTGGTTGCGGCGATATTTTTTTATGGTATTGGAGTACTCCTTCTATTGAACGTTAATAATGTAGATAATGAAACAAAATGACAGAGAACCAAAATGAATCTGTTGCAATAGTAGCATTTAAGATTAATTTAAGAGGTATATGAAATAGATCGTGTTTGGTTTTGGTGCGCTGCTTTATTCGGCCGGATGCCGTTCCTGCAGCAAAGCCTTACATAATCGGACACACACATACACGACCATTGCCAAATGATATCCGGCGATCGAACCCGGGGCCTAGAGTTTGGAGCACTTGCTTGCTAACCTCTCAGCAACCGCGGCCGGTAAATTTTATCAATACTAATAATACCACAAACATATTAATATCGCAGCCATCAATGTCTACTATACTATGGCAAACTACACCAATGCTATTTTTAAACGATGTTATTTCTTGAACTGCGGAACCGCGTATATGTTTTTCCTCATTTCTCATGACGGTTCTTTCGGTACTGCATATTTGCAAAATCGCTCTCAAATAAGACATTAAGCTCTCTAACCAAGTAGGTTTCATTTACCTACGAGGCTTTTTAATTTTATTCCCTTACATTATCGGTACTTATTCGATAATTCCGGGTTCATTTACGTTTTAATAATAATAATATAATAATATCTCTAATGGAAACAGGTTAAACCCAATTACATCCATTTTAATAGTTATTACTATTCACAAACACACACAAACATTCCCCAATCGGAAAAATCCGATTAGCCGGGATTCGAACCCGGGACCATACTGTTGATACGCTGGCACGCTAACCAATCCGCCACCGAGACCGGTAATCCAATGAAAAATACAATTGGTGTAGATGACCACAAGTAGCAGGGGATCCTACGATTGCAACATAATAGTATTCCACCTCAATACTCCTTCCAAAACACTAATGTCCTGACTGTTTTATGACCTGAACCTAAGAATAATCATTAAAGCTTATTTAAGGATAACTAGTAAGCTTTAAGTGTTACAATAAAAAACTTCCGCGGAATTTTACATGGAGTTTCTTTCATGTCGCTGCATTTAAAATTCAACAAGCTTAACAATGAAACACACTCAAGGGAACGTGGTAAAATTCAATTAATATATCTAACCAGGAAAATTTTGAACTATTTAAATAGCGATGTGAGAGGTGAATCTGAGTATTTTGGATAAAATTATATCCCCAAAAGCAGCAGTGGAACTCTACTTTGACCTTTCCACTTTTCTCCCTTCGAGATATTTTCTTTTACCGCCCTCCGCTCTTGTTTATTTTCTCTTCCCTCCACTCTTATATCTCGTTTAATCTCTCTTCCAATAACAGCCCTCCAGTCATTCTTCCTCCATTCACTCGCCCTTTGAGTCCTTGCGCAAATTTAGGCAATTTTGTACTACAGAAACAGTGACAATGTCGTGGGTGAAACCCAGCATTAGGGCTCCCGGATGAGAGGAGAAATAATGAGGACAGTGGCCGCAGAAGATACTTGTGCACGCATCTGCTTCGGCTTTACAGGGAACAAATTGCGAGGAAGAGGGTTAACATTGGCGGTATCTGCATCACTAAATATTCGTTTCCACTTGTATTTACCTAAGAGGGAGAATCTTAATGACTTTGCATGAAGTAAACGAAAGCTACTCGAGAGATTTAAAAAGTTTTTCGGATTGAAAACCCATTGAAAGGTTTATCCACTGTTGACTAATTTTCGTTTTCGTTGACCGCAGCATTAGGTTGGCGGAACTCGAACTTTCAGCGACGATCCAAGTGCCACCTATTATCATTACAAATACGATCATCGTATTATTATCAATTGTAATATATTATTATTATATTATTCATATAATCATCGTTTTTAAACCGATTCTTAACTTAAGCTGTAGATAATTTAGTTTAATGTCGAACCCCAAGGAATAACAAGTGTGAAAAATAGCGATGTAACTGGGACACGAACCCAGGTATCCCACTTCCCGGTGGAACAGTGTGGAAGAGTCGCGGTATGGTAGTTCTCCTAGGGGAAAAATACACGATTTTCCTTGGGAATATTCATAGGCGCGCACCTCATTGTGCAAAATTACTTATCATCGTTTCCCTTGATAAAAATACGCTAGATATTGCAAAATGAAAATTAAAAATAATTATAAATCAATTTCGTTAGGCATATTTTCCGAACAAAGTAACGATAGCGGCCCTTTTTCTATAATTTAGACCTCGAAGGCCTGAAAGAAGAATTGCCTTCAGAAAAACTTCTAAATCGTGAGACTCGAAAAAATCGCGATAACGATCAGAAACAAGGAAAAGGCGTCCTTTTGTAAGATGTCATATTCTGACGTAAGCACGCGTTAGGTCGCAACCGCGGAGTTGACGTGACAAGGATGGTAATTTCCTCGTCATTTCCCCGGGAGCTATTGAAAGTTAATCGCGTCGCTTTAGGGACGAAAGAGACCTTCAAGTTCGACATATTCTATTTGTAAGGAAATAAACTCGAATAGGGCTGCTAAGGAATTGGAGGTTTAAGGCACTCTACAAACTGCATTCTTCTACCTCTGAAGATGATAGTACAACTATTGAAATGCGCATCAGATGGTTCAAAGGGGGCTGAATACTACATTTCCCTTCCTTGTTTCAAGTATTTGTCTATAAGGGTAGGCGTGAACCAACGGCAATACGGCTCTTGGAGCATTTAAACTAATAAAGAATTCTATTTCTAAAGCGAAACACAACTTTCATTATATCTTACAGAGATACTTATGGAATATTTGCGGACGTATCAGTTGTATTTGTCTTGAATGTTCCGGCTGCCAGAAGTTACCATTCCGTTCATTGATGCTCAACTAAAAAGATTCTCTTCCCTCACTGAGGTATATTTATTATAGTGCGCGATCGACAGCTTTCCTTTAGTCGATTCATATTCTTTGGTGATATTCAGGTCATGACTAAGCTATTTGACTACTCAAATGCTAAATTAGGTGTCGGAGTCTTTGATATACATTTTTACGGCATTCTTAAAAAGATGTATGTAACAACTTTTGGAGTAATAAAATATTTTTTCTGCATATTTTTGGGTTCTAAACCCATCGTGAAATGAAGGTTGCAATAATTTTTCTGGATTTTAGCAATCTGAATGTAGCCTTATCCAACAGGCATCCCCAATCAACAACTAAACGATTACTTTCTTTGATAATGACTGAGTAGGAATTAGGTTGTTAATTTCGGATAGGTTAAAGATGTGAAATTTTGTTTAAAGCTATATTATTAAATCATATATATATAGCATTATATTATATATTATANGGTGTACAATGCCTTAGTTAATCTCTCTTACATTAAGCTTGCAGTATGCAAGCTACTTTCTCTCGTATATATATATAATGCATACGTTATTCATAACATTCATATTTCTGAAAATATTTTTCGTGATGTCATAATTAATTATTAACTGGTAAGTACATGAAATTAGTTCAATTTTTCTTCGAAGTAAACCTCCATAGCTCTACATTTAAGCATTTATTGTCTTCAAGCAAGTAGGAAATGGATGGAAGATATCTTAGTGATGAGTCAATACGACATAAAAAACGAACTTTTAATATATGATTTTTGTGTTCTCTAAGTACTTTTGGTCTAATATTTCTTTCCTATTCTTTCTTATTCTATATTTGCGTGTGTAGGGTACGGCTTAGCTGAGTTCAGTCTGTTTTACCATGTATTATGATTTACGTACTTAATATGGTATTATTATGTAATTTTCAATTAATTATGAATATTTCTTGAGGTTTTATAATTATTTTAGGGTGAGTTGGACTTTACTATTTACTAATATCGTAATATATTCCTAAACATATTATAACTGCAACTGAAGGTAATCTGATATTAGGAGAATTAAAAATTAACAGCAGCCTACGAAAGGCTCAACAATACCCTGTCTGGCCACCAAGAAAAGAGTTGCCCCTGGTCTAGACTCGATTCCCTACGTACGTCGTAACCACAAATTGGAATTCGTTAGTCAGTAAATTGACATCAGTTCTTGCTATTGGAGGAACTACTCGCTGGGGACAAAGACCGAGGTTTTCCTAATATCTCCCACGTCCGTCTAGTTTAGGCTCCGGCGGTTTCAGGCGTTAGCCTGTCACCCTCTTTTCATTTCATCATACCTCCTGGCTCTCCCCTTCTCTCTCCCCTTAATCTCCTCTACGCTAACTACCCCTAAACTCTGCATCGCTCTATCCCAGCCCTCTTTTTCCTCAGGACCCCTATATACCAATTCCCTCGTTAATTCCAACCCCTCTGATGCCCCGCCTATCTATGGCACCCATCCACCCACCTCAAGCCCTCCCTTTCTCAACTATGCCACACTTCCTTCCATCTTTTCTAACTCTGTTCCATTCTCCTAATCAACTGCCAACTCATAAAATGCGCTGTTCAGAGCACACACCAGCGGTATACCCTTCAGATATCAGGTAGTACTATACTCTGTGTACAATGCATCATTCCTAACAATCTCTCCTAATTCAACATCTCGAAACCATTTTATGCTTCTAATATCCCGTGATGCATTCTGTTTATTCTTGTAACGAATTACTTTTACCCGTTCAACATTTTCCACTCCGAATTTTACACTTTCAAAAGAGGAATTTAACAATAATTACCAAAGTCAGGTCCAGAGACTTAATCTTAATTAGTGGATAATGGTAATATATGAGGGATGATTTCCTAACGCGACATTTTAACAAAATGTTGATGGCTAACTACAGAACGAATTTTCCATCTCTGGACTCCATCAAAGATGATTCACTACACTCATTGGTAGTCAAAACAACGTTTAGATATTTCCTCTTTGATAATAGTTTCATGAACGAAGTACTGCAGAAGAAAATCTAAAATGTATTGCCTGAGTTTCCGAAATGTCTATTTTACCTGATCCTTTTACGGCATTATAAAACGGTGTAATTAATTTTGCATAGTTTGTGTCAAAGTTAAGTTCGGATGCTATAATAACTATGGGTATGACTGTTTCCATTTGTGACATCATTGGAAGAGTTTTACTCATTGGGTGAATGTAAATTTTATTTCGACGATGAAATCATGTGAGATTTAACTTTTGAATTTACGTTCTCTGCATAATTTTCAAAAAACCCTTTGTTCCCTGTCCTATTTAATACAAATTTGGCGAAGCTGCCTCCTCCGACCCCAAAATAATTTATTTTGGCAACGATTCTATTTAGAGCTATAAAAACGAATTATGGCGCTAGGCTTTTCACGCTACAAAGAATCTACGTATTTTGCAACTGAAAACGATCTTTTAAAATCTAAGCAATGCTGAACAATATTTCCAACACCGGGAAGCGGAAAAGGAGTTTTTGCGCCATATCTTCCATCATGTACATCTGTCACCTATTCAAATAAAGCTCATCTCTTCCGTAATTCGATTAATTCCCCGTAGAAAAGAAACTCGAAGATGGTTTACTGGCTGAAATATGAGCAGTTCCTACTGTTTTTACGGCGAGTTTGGAGAACTATAAATACGCTGCTTTTAGTTGTTTTACCATCTCCATCCGTTTTTGTTTGTTTAGCTTTCGCATACATAATTAGCGGCACAAATGTTGACGCTCGTTTGCGGTCAGAAAATATACATCATGGACGGAATGGGAACTCGCGCTATAAGTAGACTATTTTTAATAGCGCTGTTTATACTCCGTTTGCTTCAGACTCATAAAAGGTACCATTATGAACGGGGATTCGTTTTGAAAAGCATTGTCATTCTATTTTGAACCCGTAATTGTATTTATAGGGAACGCCTCTTAGGGAGTCGTGTTCATTACTCTAGCTACGGTCTGAAACATTTTGCTTCTGGTAAAAATGACCCATTAGTAATT
The DNA here is from genome assembly GCA_000376725.2 of Ladona fulva. Classification (NCBI taxonomy): domain Eukaryota; kingdom Metazoa; phylum Arthropoda; class Insecta; order Odonata; family Libellulidae; genus Ladona; species Ladona fulva. The sequence goes on from KZ308240.1 coordinate 273,492, forward strand.
CATTTCATACGCTGTTAATCGTCCAAGAACCACTTTGAATAACGACCTTTGAGTTACGCTCTCCCAAGAGTCAATTTGCATTAATTTATAGACCGCCGAGCGCTAAAAATGCGACGCATCCGGTTGATTCACAAAATGGCTACGAGAGCAGAAACAGATGACAAACGGTCGAGCGCCTCGACTTAAGCCCGCGCAGACGCTCGCATTTGACCGTGAAGGCAATAACTCCATTCGACTCGCATTAAGTAGTTGCCGATCTTCCACATAATCCAATAAGGCGACAGAAATTGCGAGGAGAGGAGGGATCCGGACAAAAGAAAGAGGGTCCTGCTGCTTCCCGCACGTCCGTCGCGGACACTATTTTTTCCCCACAAACGTTCTGTTAACCTCGCCATCCAAGAAAGCCCCAGTCATCGCTCCTGCAGTTTTATCCCCTGCGCTGCATCTGCGGCGAAGGCGTCGAGCCATATAACGATGTGACTTTGCGGTCGAGGAGATAAAAGGAAGGAGGATACGCAAGGGGAGAGGGGGTGGACTGCGGAAGGAAAAAGGAGGAAGGAAATGTCGGAGGGAAAGGGCCAATGTCTGGGGGTTGGAAATGGCAGGGGTTGCGAGAGCATAAATTCGACTCCAATCCTTAAGGTCTCCTCCTTCCCTCGTTCGGATGTGATTCTCGATGCGAATGAATGAGTGGAGGCAATACACGGCTCCAGGGAGGGAGGCGAAGGGTCGTAAAACGAGGAGGACGAAGCGAGGGGAAGTTGACGAGAGTAGAAGTCGCGGGAGGAGTAACGAAGGGTGGAGCGAAGGCACCCCGAGGATAGAGAATTAGTGTGGAGGTCGAATGACGTCTGGAGTATGATTGATGAATAGAGGAAGGGAGATCGCAGAAAATGCGACACGTGCTGGGAATGAGATGTCATACATTAGTATCCCGAAGCGGAATATATTGAAGGGCAAAAAAGTGGGCCCCAAAAAAGTGTGACCTATCTTCTTCGTCGGCTAATCCTCTCTCTCGGTCCGATTCAAGAGATGCGTTCCAGGTCATATTTCCTCCTTCGCCACATACGGCGCACGCGTGTGATATCTTAGGGAAGATATTTCAAATCCTTCTCGTATTCTTATCAGTCTCCTTTCCCTCATCTTTCCCCGCGGATGGATGGGAGTAACGCACACCCCGATGCCTGGAGGGAAAGTAAATAAATTTCATCTCTGCGAAAAAAGTTGCATAAAGTTATGATTTCAACATCAGCCGCACTTGTATCAATTCAATATAAAACAGTTTTGAATTTGTGAAAACAGAATTTTTGTCTTTTAAAGGAAATTCTGACTCATGCATACACTTCGGGCGAAAGATCTCTTTTATTGATCTAACCTCATTTGAATTTCAACTAGGCGGGTAGAAGGAAGGTCTTTCTTTAAAGGCAGAAATATCCTCTAATTTCTGCGAAGTTCACGGAGTTACAGGCCAAAATGGAAATGTTTGTAAAAGCAGAACATATATTTTTGAGCACATTGTTAGCTTATTAGCTGAGCTTTATGCACCGTTCGGTTAATCTGAGAATTAAGTATATCTTCAGAGAAATGAGAAATGTATAAAGATTTGAATGATTTTTCAAACACCGTACTAAGAAGATAAAGCTTTATGGTAAACCTGTGATGTCTTCCACGAATTTAATTATTTGATTTGAGGAAACTTGCAGTTTCAATTTGTTCAATAATAAAACCTACAATGGCTTCCTGTTTGTGAGCCACAATTCATTAATGTGGCTCCAAAGCGACGTTTTGTAAATTTTTGAAGGTGCAAATATATATTTGGTTCGTAAATGTTTTATTATTTTGTACCCATAAGTTTTACTATTAAACTAATTTTTTTATATGTTCCCACTACCGAACATTTCAATTTTATTTTTTCTACATTATATACCTAGTACTATCTATATGTACTATCTATAGTCTCAAACTTCAATTTGTGTCTCATACTTTGATGCGGGACTTAGTACTTTGTCGACAATAGCAAGATTGGAGAAACGCGATAGCTCCTGGGAAATGATTTGTAGGATACACCTAAACAAATCCCGTTGAAAATTGGCAATATGATTGAGACTGGAATCCATTTTCCGATTTTCCGGGCGACGCGGCATGGTATTTAAGTTAAAATACCTGCCAGGAAATTGGGAGACCTGGGCTCGAATTCTAGTCACTTTCGTTCATCATTGAATCTACACCTTTACGTATCTAGCTTAACACGTTTCCTCATGCAATCATTGGCACCATGAATTTACCCGTATTAAATGAAATCAAGATCAATATTAAGAATATGAGGGTTTAACTACATTCGAGCCAACAAAAAGAGAAGGTATGCTCAGAAGAGCACGTTCGAGGGATAATATCCTATTTCCAAGGAAAGTAAATGTGAAATTCCTTTGTATTTCATCTGCTACGGAAAATGCTCGAATACCTTCGAAAAGATGCTGAAAATGTTTTGACGTATCAAAGAGGGAACGATACCTACTTGGGAAAAATTGAAAATATCAGCCATATAGATAACAGCTCAATCTTGATAAGAGGAGTAAAGTTGAATATTAAATTCGATACACTATTTTCCTATCTCTCCGAACGCTTTTGTTGACCTCAAATATCGCGATCAAGGAATTATAAACGTTCCTCAACTCATCGGAAGCCTCCCATGAAGTCTACAATATCTCTCGTAGTTAAGATCACTTCGCTTCTTTAGTTGTTACCATGCATACCCTATCGTACATACCTCATCATAATAATGCCGAAAGCTTTCATTCTATGAATAGTAAGAATAAATAAAAAATAGCGTCGTAATCACAAGAAAAAAGACATTTAACAAATAAGCGTCTGACAGGTGGAACTGTCAGTTTTTCTCACGTCTGTTTTTCCCTAGAAGTTTTCGTAGGTGCACGCCCTACGCTGTAAGGTCTCCTTAACACTTTTCCTGGCGTTATAATGTTCCTCTTTCACTACAATGGCAAACATATTTCATGAAATGCAATGTTATAGGCTTGCCTCCATAATATAGTTAAAATTTAAACTTGTCTTTGACATGAATGCTTAATTAATTTTACATTAGCAAACGATATTTGGTGGAACGCCATCTTTAACATAATATACAATGATTTGATTTGTACTGTTCCACAAAGGTTTGACGAATCACCTAAGGACGAATTTATCTGACGACAGATGAGATCGGAAATGTAGTCGCGTGCGCATGAAAAGTTTACTCTCTTGTGCATGCATTTTCGTGTGGTATTTATTTACCATTCCATGATTAAACTTTCGGATTTCACCCATTTTCAGTAATTCAAATTTATTTGGGAGTCAGTAGGACTTAGTCTCACAACGTGGCCAAATTTCATGGTTCTGTGAATTATAGATTAGTTGACACAACTTTGATTTCTCATTAAATTAATGAGAATTAACAAATGAGTCACATCAAAAACTATCTATTAATTGCTTTTATTTATGACAGAACACTATTGAGATATCAGAATTTATGATTGAAGGCGTGGTAATTAAATCTGTCATTCACTTTTGAATTACAGAAAAATATTTTTACTCTTGTAGTGGTGAAGTTTTGCTTCTGAGTTGTTACACTTAATTTCTCATCATGTATATTTCATTATAAATTATCAGAAAGAAATCCGTATTTATGATTTTTGAATGTGATATCAAAATTTTTAAAAACAATTAATTTGCCAATTATGAGAAAATTATCAATCAAAATAATATTTTCAAAATTGTCGATTTTGAATTTGTGATTTATGAACTTAGCAATTAAATTGCACAGTTCTAAATGAAAAAAAAATCAATCGAAAAGAAATTTAATTTAATTTTCGAAATGATAAAAGATTCAGAATTCTTCGAAATAACAGACAATGATTTGATTTTTACTGTTACACGAAGGTTTTATACCGCACGACCGAGTTTCGGCATATTCAAGTCATCGTCAGGTGGCTCAGGAGCTTAAACTAAAACAGGAGCCTAAATATGCATAGAAGAAAGAGGAGGGGAGGGTGTAGAGGGGGGAAGTGGGAGAAGGCTGCAAGGATGTAGGGAAGGGGAAGGAACGTTGAATACCAGAAGCCCAGACGGACGAAGAAATCATATGAGAGGTGGGGGCGAAGTTGAGAAAGGGAAAATACACGTGAGGAGGGTTGACGGATTCTCGGAAAACAAGTATTTCTTACTGAGGGTGCAAGAATGATGCAGATGGTGTAGGACTAGAAATGTTTCTATTGCGTCCATATTTGGTCCAGGCATGACTGGAGTATTGTGGGTGGCAAATCAGAGCTGTGATTATTTTGAATGAGGTGTCTGGAGAAATGAGATCGGAGTAGAAATTTGTTTATGAACGCATCTTTATGCTCTTTACACCCGATCGAGACATTTCTCCCGCTCTGGCCAATGTAGATATTGTTGCAATCTCTGCGTTTGATTCTGTAAATACCGGGTTTGTTCGGGGGATCCACTCGATCTTTAGTGTTGCACAAAAGAGATCCCGGGTTAATACGACTGTAATATTCAATGCGAAAATCTGAATCAGGTAATATATTTTCAATTAGATATGAGAAACTCCTATTGAAATATAATATTACCCATCTCTGGGGGTTCAATGGACTCACCATGGGTTCTCAAATAATACTGGTATTAGCTAACAATTCTTTATATAACCTAGAATAAATCTTTTATGTATAAATCCCCTCTTTTACCACACATTGTGGAAGCGATATGTAGATAATATTTTGTGCATTTGAAAGGGCTCTAAAAGACAAATTGTGCAATTGGTTAACCTTTCTAACTCCCCCCCACCCATCCATGACCTTCACCTCTGAAATCGATTATTAACCATTAAACTTTTTAGACATCACAATAACCATCTCAGATAATTAGGCAAATTTTGCCGCATACAGAAAGCCACCGTATACAGATCATCTTATATCCTCCACCACTCACACAAACTAGCCTGATTTCACTCCTTTATCCATTGTTTACTTAACATCCACGTTTCCCCCCAACGCTTTCCAGAACGAATTAAAAACTCTCTTCACCATTTCCTCCAACACCCACATTCCTTCATCAACAAATTACTCACCCGGCATAGGAGAAATATAGCTTTGAATGAGATTTTTAACCCATCTCCAACTATCCCTTTGAACCCCCCAAGATGGGTAAAATTAAATTTCCATAGCAGTTTCTCATCTCAAATTCAAAATATAATACATCTAATCACTCATTATTAAATGAAATATTTAGAAAAATCCCCAATGCCTTCATAAATAAGTGAACACTTTTATTGAGAAGAAAAAATATTAGGCAATATTTTTTATCCGTTCGTAAAAAATACTGAAGATAAAATTCGGGGTAGAGGGAAATACAACCGATCTTTAAAATAAGATAATATTATTTCCGATTTTAGGGTACCTTACTCCGTAAAATAAAACGAAAACGCTATATTTTAAACGAAAATTAGCAAGTTGCAAAAATTCACTTCTCAGTCCTCCACAAAAAATATCCCCATGTTTTAATTTCACGCAAAACCGTCGGAAAGTAATGCAGCTAGAGCAATTGATGTTTTATTTGGATGGTCTGTTTCCGCCCTCTTATAAAATGAACAGGTTTCCGGGAAGGCTTAAAAAAAAGGATACCATAATTTATAATCAGCCAGCAAACATTAAAGCCCACTCTAGGAGCAATAGATTCTTTCCGGTTCCTTTTCCAAAGTAATCGGTGGTCGATAATGGATTTTTATTGGACGGTAGTTTGTCGGGAAGCATTCGCGGACAAGTTGTGCCCTGTCCAGAGAAGAAAGGCCGAGGCGGGTCCTACAAAAAAGGAGAGACAGAGGAAGAATGGAAAAAGAGGCGAAAAGGGAGGAAAAAAACGAGGGAGGTTAGAAAAAGGAATAGAGAGATGAAAGAATGGTTGAAGGGAATGGGTGGTTTGGTGTTCGTGGTGTAAAATTACAGGATCTCCCGCAGGGTGAGAGTAATTTATGACTCGGAAACAATTTGGCGAGGAGAAAGAAAGAGGTTGAGGTGGACAACAGAGGGTGAGGTAGTTAGTGATGGGTTAGAGGGTGAGGACGGGGAAGAAAGGAATGAAAGAAGATTCACCCCAACCCTTTACCCATGTTTGGTGTCCTGGTCACGCCATCTACCACGCCCTCTCCACCGGGGATCCACATATCTAACAGTCAGAGTTCCGGCAATAAAATCGAATCGCTGCGAAACATTTGGCAAATAGTGGGTCTGGCGAAGAACGCGATGTAGCAATTCAATCAAAATATTTAATAGTTCTTCGATTCTATAAGTGTATAGCCGTAACTATCATATTTTTTGCTGCTTATTTTAGCCTAAATCCTTTCGTGAGAAAGAATATCCCTAGCCTTGAGTTAATAATTTCGTTTTGACGTAAAAATAAAATCCCAAGGATCCTCATTTTTCATCGTATGTAAATCTCCAAAAAGGGGAATAATGCAAGACTTACTTGTAATTTTTATCCTTAAAAACTCATCTACCTGCAATTTGAAAGAGATGGTAATTTTTTTAATCTCTATACATGCATTTTACTCAAAATATTTTACATGGATCATTAATCTCAACTGTAGGTCAATACAACGTGTACTCCTTGTTATTCAGAATTTTTACTATCTTGTTTTTTGTTGGTGGTACGCAAGAGAAATTACACTAAAATTAATAATGGCCATTACAAAAATATATAAAAGGAAAGGAGTAAAACTTGGCTCGATTCCAGTCTGAATACAGCAATCATTGAGATATCTAACAAATAATAATACGATTGTTTACATGAAGTGTTTGCTTTCAAGTATAGCAACAATTTCGTTGCACTCTACCCCCAGATGAAGAAAAGATGTAATTTATGAATTATTGACATGAGAAATCAATATTGAGAAAGGAAATTTTGGTTGACAACTTGTCTTCAAATATCTCCTATATAATCAAAATGTGCCCATAAATATAACTCGTTTTCAGCTGTTTGCCTCTCTCATAACTTGTTTTTTTCGCTTGTAACGGAAAAAAATTATGGAGCAAGGAAAATAGACCGTCAGCGCAACGTATACATATCTTTAGTTTCCCATACATTCTTTTTTCAAGATTTAGGACCTTCAGCAACTTTTCAACTGATTTTCATTCACTCCCTTCAGCATATACATCTTCCTTTACTCTTTTTTTCTCCCCACTTCCTTGCTATCATCTGATCGCTCTAATACCAAACTCCTTTCCTTAAAGTCGTCGATAAACCCTCTTCAACGTACTTTAAACCCTGGGCAGCCAACAACCTCATCCAGTTGCCTTTCTACTGCCTCCTGTGAAGATAGCGAGAGAGGACTCTAAACTAATGTCCTCTGCTGAATTTCCTGGGACCTCCTAAATCTACATGCCTTGCCCTTAATCTCCATCCTATAGTATGGGCCAGTGCTTAATTCGCGGTTTACATAGAGTTGCTTTGAGAAAATAATAGAGAGAATGGAACTTACAAACAAATGCCAAATGGGCAAATCATATATATATATAAAGCATATGTCTGTCCGTCCGTCCGTCCGTCTGTCCCATTATTTATCTCAGAAACGGCTTACCTTAGACGTCTGAAACAAACTGCACTATGTTCCTTAGATGCTGAAACCCCCATTAAAACTATTTTCATTTCTGTAAAGGTCCGCGTTCGAACCCAGGAGCACAAAATTCGTTTTCATAAGAGATGAACGTAAATTACGTTTTCAAGACCTGCATAGGTTGATTCTTTACAAAATTAAATTAGAACCAATGACGAAATTGAGACAAGTGTCTAAAGAAAGGAAAATGGTAATAGAATGTTATTTCAGTCGTGAAATATTCTTCTACAATCGATATTGCGAGANTTTCCTTTGTTTCAGATACTTAAAACAGTAAGGTAGCTAACAAACAGACTTTGCAAAATGATTCGTGTAAATGCGCTGTTGGATGCCTAGCAATATAATTGTTAATTTTAAATAAATAAATAAATATGGTTTTGGTGTAGCTGTATCCCTCATTCCCAAAGATAACGTAAACATGAAAATCACTAAAACGCTAAGCTTTTTAATTAGCTCGAAGACAGAGACTTAAACCGTGCCTCTGTCGTTTCTGAATGTACCCAAAATCTAGATCAACGAATTATTAATAAACGAACGAATAGAAGGAGCGGTAATGTGAGATTAAATAAGAGGCCGAACTAGAAATGATGCCTATTTCGCTCTGGTTTACAGCATCTTTGAGTCGAAAAGGTGCAGAGCTAGCTGTGTTATTTCTTGAACTTCACTTTCTAGAAAATATAGGAAATGCACCCCTTTAACTTACTTTAAAAGCTAAAGATTTACTTCTTGTGCCTATTTTTTCATTTACATTAATTTTGAAATCAATAAATAATGTGTCATACAGGAAATTAATATATAGAAGCGTAGAAATAGAATACCCTATTTGCATGGAAATGTGAATCGGATAAAAAAGAATAATAGTGAAATCACAGAATTGTACTCCGACTATATGAACTTCAAAATGTCTCTCGTTAATAGGTGCATATAAATGAATGAATCCGCCCCTATTCATTCAGAAAATTTCCCATTTATTTTCCTTAAAGTATAACTGTTGTTGTGAAATATGTTTTTATAAATCAAAACTGCTCTATTTTTCCCTCATTTGATAAATATGAAAATTTAGACAGATTCTTACTTACTCTAATTCTTCAGCCATTGAAATCCATCAAAAGCGCATCGGTTTAGCTATATAAGTAGCAGCAGTTAGAAAGTTTTAAATACATATAACTCGCTCACAAAACATTTGAAATTTAGAGAAATCACAACTATGACTTTATTCTGTGAATATCATCATCCTTTTTCGAATGATGGCTATTCTTTTTATGTCATATCCCAATTTCCTCCTTTTTTCCTCGTAACTTGTAGAGAAGCAGCCATCTACCCCTAAATAGCGTACTGTAAGGTTGACGCCGCAAAGCTTACAAGTAGTTATATATGCTCAATCAACGAATTCTTTCTATAAATCAACTGATTCTCTCTGGAATATTCCTTTATAAAAGTAATAATCCGAAAAATGTTTTCTTATCATTTGGAAGTTAAAGAAATCTGTGAGAATCATATTGATCGTGATACTTTAATCGGTATACTCCGCCTTTAGAATATAAGAGTAAGGATCATATGCCTACAATTCAATGATTTTTCCCCTTCTAGTTGCAAGATCAATAAGTCGGAGGCAAAATAACCAACTCTAGAGGAGGAAGTCAACGATGCAATTCAGAGAAAAGATGGAATGCTCGATCCATTTGAAAGCAAATATTTCTCTGGATTTTACGTCTTGTGCAGCAAGAAGGCAGAAAGTTTTGTCCAAAATATATACGCTGTTATATAAAGTGCCATTTCAGTGAGATGTTCAAATAATGCAGTATAAGGTCAAGGAACATGTTTATTTATTCCGAAATGCATGGTAATATCCGTCCTGGAATGCTGGGAGTCCCACCGAGGAAGTGGGCGTTGCAATACGTTACCGAGAAATGAGTTCTATGGCAGCCCGAAAAAGTCAAAACCAAAGGGAAGCGAAGATTTGAGTAGGTTAAGAAATGTAATTTTTGTTACTTCTCTGATAGGAATTCGGGACTTAAACATTTTTAAAGATCTCTGTTAAATTAAATACGCCTATGCCTGTATGATTTCTATACATAGTAGTCTATAGCTTTATTGGACAGATAATACACGATTTACTTCACCAAGAAAAAAGTAGCGTTATACTTATATTTTAATAAATGCGAGACAGATATCCTTTCCCGAAGGAGAAAATCGAATGTGTCCCAATAAGAAATAAGTCAATAAACTAGTAGATTTCTCTGGAGATACATATAAATCATATTTTACGAGAAAGCTGTAATTACTTATTTCCTCAAAATTGGAGACGCGTGATTCTCCGCTGTATAACGAATAAAGGCACGGATGAGAGTGATTACGGTGCATATTTATGCAGCGAGAGACGTTTCCGCAGAGCATCGTACCCACTTAGCATTAACCTTTACGATTAAATATCCCGTTTCTAAAAGGAACATTCATTAAAATTCTCGTTTTCCTTTGTATAAAACCCCTCCGAGGTTCACGCACCCACAGGCATTAACGAAACATTACACGGTCAACGGGGATAATTTGAGAGACAGAGGAAACCGTAAAGTGCTTCCCCAGCATTAGGGAGAGAGTCTTGGTGTGGACCCTCCATTTCCCTCATGTCCACGGCTAGATGGCTGTGCAAGAGAATGACTCGTAGGAGAAAGAGGGAAAATCCAATAAAATGAAGCATTTTCTCCTTTTCCTTGGCTGTTTCAGGAGGTCAGCGTTGACCGCAGGAACTGTAACCCTCCTGTGTCGACGTCGTAACCCCACGAGGTCAAGAGCTGATGTTCTCGCTGATGTAACCCAGTCGGATTTGCTGATGAGGTGGTTCTCATCTCACCAAGGCTTCCGAATTTTTCTTTATCACCCCCTAAAAATCAACTCTACCGTTCTTATATCCAGAAAATCTCTCTCCCCATCCCCTGCCCAGGGCCATCGCGCCTTTACCCATCATCACCCTCACCCACATTCAACGAATTGCTGACCCCGGTTGAAATATTGGAGTTTGCTTGCTAAAAATACTATTTCGCAGAAATGTCCGGAGAATTCAACGCGCTTTTTCATCCTGTAGCGCTCGTTCCAGTATAAAAAATATTAAGGTGTTGGGACTTTTTTTGAGGGCCAGATGAATTTGTTGTTACCTCTCCGTGATCGTGATGCATTCCGCCCTTTTTTTCGCGGAAGAAAATTATTTTCAATTGATCGTGTTTTATTGCTGAAATGTTTTAACTCTCCAAACTCTGCCGTGGAAAGAGCGTTTTTTGCTACGATTTTGATTTACGGGAATACTAACACGGCGAACTTTTCATGGTTTCTCGGAATCTCTACGCGAAATTCGGATTACTTTGAGAGTAGTCGCAAAACATTTGCAGATTATGCAGAAAAAGGCATTAGCCTAGTTTCGGGATCTAATTAATTAATGGGAATCTTAATCAAACCTTAACTTCTGTGGATATTATGACACCGTGGGATTACCGTAAATGCCCTCATTAGTTTACGAGCATCATAAATGGCAACAATAATAACCCCTCTACGAAATCACGTTGATATAGATAAACAACACATGCTAAAAGACGCGTTTAACCATCAAATGTATGATTAGTAATTTGCAAATTAGGCAAACAATCCTATCTCATCCATTTCAAATTCATTAAGATTTATTTGTAAAGTACATGTTGGGAACCTGCGAATTGCAGATTACCCTTCGAATCGTATCTAATGTTTTGCGACATTAGTAATTATCTTTGTTCATAGCAACGACAAAATTCAATTCTTTCTTTCCTTTGTTTCAGATACTTAAAACAGTAAGGTAGCTAACAAACAGACTTTGCAAAATGATTCGTGTAAATGCGCTGTTGGATGCCTAGCAATATAATTGTTAATTTTAAATAAATAAATAAATATGGTTTTGGTGTAGCTGTATCCCTCATTCCCAAAGATAACGTAAACATGAAAATCACTAAAACGCTAAGCTTTTTAATTAGCTCGAAGACAGAGACTTAAACCGTGCCTCTGTCGTTTTTGCATGTACCCAAAATCTAGATCAACGAATTGTTAATAAACGAACGAATAGAAGGAGCGGTAATGTGAGATTAAATAAGAGGCCGAACTAGAAATGATGCCTATTTCGCTCTGGTTTACAGCATCTTTGAGTCGAAAAGGTGCAGAGCTAGCTGTGTTATTTCTTGAACTTCACTTTCTAGAAAATATAGGAAATGCACCCCTTTAACTTACTTTAAAAGCTAAAGATTTACTTCTTGTGCCTATTTTTTCATTTACATTAATTTTGAAATCAATAAATAATGTGTCATACAGGAAATTAATATATAGAAGCGTAGAAATAGAATACCCTATTTGCATGGAAATGTGAATCGGATAAAAAAGAATAATAGTGATATCACAGAATTGTACTCCGACTATATGAACTTCAAAATGTCTCTCGTTAATAGGTGCATATAAATGAATGAATCCGCCCCTATTCATTCAGAAAATTTCCCATTTATTTTCCTTAAAGTATAACTGTTGTTGTGAAATATGTTTTTATAAATCAAAACTGCTCTATTTTTCCCTCATTTGATAAATATGAAAATTTAGACAGATTCTTACTTACTCTAATTCTTCAGCCATTGAAATCCATCAAAAGCGATTCCATTACGTATTAACTGTGAAGTTATCATGAAGTTAATTGTGAAATACAGTTGCAATATGATATACCTTGAAGTGGATAATATTATCCTGTTGTTCTCTGACCAATTCACTATCCAACTGAATTGATAGCTTCTAGAAAAGTTTCATCTGCATCCTTCACATATCAGGAAATACAATCAGAATGAAAATAAATTAAGCTACTTTTTTCTGTAAAGCTCATACTTAAACGAGCCCAAAAAGATCAATAAAGCTGGTAATCCTTAACTATTAATGCATTTCAGCTATCTTTCAGCATTTTTCCCAAGTATAAACGAAAAAAAGAGATATCGACGTGTGAGGGCTCAAAGGACTTTCAAAGAAATCTCCTTTCACTGATTCTAAGGTTAATTTTTTTCATCAACTCTGCAGAAAATTGGGAAATCGATCTAAAAGAAAATCTTCTTATAGAACGGTATAACTCGACAGCCAGAGATTCTACAGTTTAAAACAGTTGAATAATTGAAATTAAACATGTAAACTAAAATTTTAGGTTCCAACCAAATGATTTACATGGGATTTCCTAAACTATTCTTGTTTTTAGATTTACATAGTCTACTCTATATTTATTGATATTGTTAAATGCATGATGTAGTAAGTGTAAATGAAGCTTTATCAGAAATTATGATGACAAAAAACTATATAGCGAACAGATAGACTGCCAAAGACTTAATAACGGAAAATATCACTTTCGCCGTCAGGGAGTTTGCATGTAACTAGAAGTTTCAATTCCCAGAACGTCGAAACCAGAACCGAAAAAAACTTTCGGCGTTAGATATCTGCCGCTGATTTCATTCCTGCATCGCGTGGATGGAGCCAGTCGCAGCGATAGTAGATGTGGAGTCTGAGATAGAAGCAGATTGCGTAAACGATCGTCTCCATTTTACGCTGACGTCCATTTTTCGCGGACGCTTCTCTCTCAGGGATACGAACGTAATGAGATAGCTGCAGAAGAAGGTCTGATGCCATGTGGTTCTGGGGCACCGCATACCTAAATTGGATTTCCAAGCTAGGAACGTAAACCGTAGGCTCTGTAAGTTTCTCTAGAAAGGACTGCAAAAGTTGGTAGAGCATTTCATTCACACAAGAAACACCCTGAGTTCCTCACAAGGAGAGCCTTTTGTCTCAGATTTAAAAGCACGAGAGAATTTTTCGATAGAATCCTCAGAGGTGTGTAGCCCTACAGGAAAGTGTATCGGAAATATTAGAAAATACCCAGACTGCAGAGATATATGTAGGATACTTCCTATAATAAAAATAGCGTATCGTAGCACTAGGTGACAAGGGAATCCTTTCGAGAGATAAATCTGGAAAATCAAAAAGTTTCTTAAGTAATAAAACAGTAAATTTCAATCAAATCAGGTTTAAAATGATGTCTAATAATAAAATTATGTTTAAAATCAATTAACGAAGCTGTCACTGTGTGGAACTCCATAACGTTAGTAAGGAAAAGAACACTGTGCCACAGACAACAGAAAAGACAGTGTTCTTTTCCTCACTAACGTTCTTTTCCTTACTAAAATTATGTTTTTTAACGTTGGTGTCTTAGGTATGGTCCTTGAGTGTTTCCTTAAGTATTACATCGTCCAAACTGCAATGTTTTTTATATTTGTGTCACTTACGACGAACGCTCTTTATTGTAAAATAAATTATTACATAAGAGGAATAAGATGGCGTCAGCTTTTACTTCGTGGAAGTCTTCCACGATGTCAAGAAATAAAAACTTCTGAGACATTATACATTATACGTGATATCTCACTATTTAATTAATGAGATTTCAATATAATTTATTCTCCCTTCTTTCTGAATGTATTAACATTTCACGTTTAATGCAATGCGTTACTCTTTGCGTAGTGTGGAATCTTTAGATTTTAACATTTATAATTTATTAAATTTATTTATTCTTTCTCATTATAGATTAGCTTCTTCTATCGGTTACACACTCACTTATCTACGCTAAAAAACTACAGTAATATCATAGTTTTACTTAGAAATTATGCGTAAAGAAAAATAGCAATTGGAATCCCAGGTCCCAGCCTAGTGGGTAGTGCGTTTGGTGAGCACTGCTTTTATATCCGAAATGATCTTAGCTGTCGAAGCACTTCTAACATTACTCCTACTTTTTAAGATATCAGAGTAAATAATTGAATATTGGTCTCATTATCATAAGTTCTCGGCACTTATAAATACATCCATCCCGGGTAAGGCCGAATGCAAATCGTTCCAATCCCAAAAAACACCCCTGAGTATACATTTTGTCTCCGTAACGCTCTATGAAAGATCAAAGTTTTCTGGAGCATGCTCCAATTTTTTATATTTCCGTTCGATTTGCCGGAGACATATTTGCCTCCATGAAACGAGTGATTTTCCCATCAACCTGGAAAATTCTCGTACGTCAAAGGTCATAAAAAAGGGGTGAGGTATTTTGCCTTCAGCCGCTCTTTCTTCCACCCGAATCCAAGGAATCGGATGGCGAAGAGAGGAAGGAAGCGAAATGAAGGCGAAACCGCGAACAGTTTCCCGTTTCTCGAAGAAACAAATATTCCATTAGGAACAACATCGAAGGCCCATTCCTCCTCACGCGATCGCCCGTAAGACGGGGCACATAAGATCGGAAGGTTAAAGGAATTATAGGATGCAAGCGGCGCGGAAAAATGAGAGAGGGTAATTGGATAGGCGGGAATCCAGGAAAGGAGGAATTAGTAGAGGGAGGAACGTCGGAGACAGAGTTAAGAGGGCGACAGTCTGTTTTAACGAAACTGCCGCTGCCTGCTTCCCTGTCCCAAACCGCCCCTAAACCTATAAACCCACGATACCCTCTTTCGACGCCACCCCTATTTTCTTCTTTCCCCCGCGCTCCCATTTCATAACATCGACTCCATGACTTCGTTTCCTTTTCCCACATCCCCACAAAAAAACGTCTAAAACCCTCCCCCCGTACGTTCCGCCCTCCCATTTCAAATGGCCTTCTTTCCGCTTTTTATACGAACGGAACTCTTTTTTATGTACGAGTCTAAACCTACGCCTTCCACATATATATATCGCACCCCCTTAGAAGACCATCTCACCCCCTCCTTTCTCGATTTTCTTCCGGAATTTCCTTCTCGATCCACTCTTTTTGCCTCAACTTGCGCTAACCTTTCCCCCTAACCGATCCCTTTCCTTCCCCGTCTTTTTTCCCCAACTCCTTCTCGTCACAAAAACAGTTCGTCGACGAACTCTTCCTCCCAAATCCCTTCCCAAAACTTCTCGTCGCCTAAGTCGTTAACGTCAATTCTGGAAACAAAGGCGCACACACGTTTGCGTGACTCAATGTAGATGGATCATAAAATACATTTCGTGAAGTGACTTTTCGACAAAGGGCTTCCCGAGCGCGAATTATCGAAAATTTCTGTAGAAGCATTCTCAAGCACTTCAAATTCCGGAGGATGAATAGTAACTATTTTTCGAGCCTAAGAGACTTGAATTGCGTATCTCTCTGAATAATTAGGGATACTAAATGTTTGGTTATATGGAAATAACGATAGGTCAGCGCTGAAAATGTTTTTTCGAGGTCGGTGGTGAGATCATTTAATTTGAAATCGGTTATCTAATTTTCAATTATCCACGTGATCTTCACTCTCTGTCGTCTCTCAAGAATAGATATAAAGCAGCACTTTGGTTTGTGACGGCCTTAGTTAACAACTCTCTTGTATAACGACCAGTTTCTGTAATCAAAAACTGTCTTGGGTAGAGAAGCAGACTGATTTACGACGCCTTCTGGTGAAGATTTACAGTTGGATAACAGCTTTTAATTCAATTTATTTTATTAATGATAATTTATTTGTGGCAGGTATTGATTAATGAACTATACGCACCATATTTTTGTAACATTAAAATGTTTATCTTTATATTTTACATGCAGTATAGTTGTGGGAATTCGCACCTTGGATAACGACGGTTTCTTTTACCAGTGAATATTTATATGATACCGTCGAAGAAAGCTAAGAATGTTAAAACATTAATTGGGATAGAAAATTTCGATCAAAGAAATCAAATATTACTAGAAGCTGTCCTTTCATTTACCTACATTACTTTCAGTTACTTATATGCATAAACGGTACTCTTTAATCTATATTTTACGTTTGCCGTGAACCTGATATGTGTGTTCATAGGTGCCGCCATATGTTGATTGTAAGAGTGTCTTTCACCGTTTGCACAAAAATTTCGAAAATACTCTCTGAATAATCTTGTTTTGATCATCATATACCAATACTTATCGACTCTTTCTTCTCCGAGAATTTCTTTCTGATAAACTAAAAATATAACGGATTATTAAATAATATGTTGGTCGATGACAACCTGAGTTCAAACTTATGTAATAAAAGCAATCAGTTAAACATTTTTATACTGCTATTACTTTTACCCCAGGTCATCGAAGCAAAATATTCTTCCCCCCGGTACAACGAAAAAACAAGTACCAGTTCAATTCCGGTTTCGCCCACTCTGCCAACGTCGAACCAGTATTTTGCTTCTACTACTGATGTTATATCCTAGTGAATCTTTATTATTTCTTGTTTTTCCACAACCATAACACTACAATAAACCTTAGAATAAGCTATAATAGCCCGTTATAAGTCGTAGTTACACATGTTGAGTGAACATTTCTCCAATTACTTTTGAGTAAAATGTGTATACTTGTGAATAAACCACGATTTTGGTGACGGTTCATGTTTAAAGATTTCATTTTTTTCAGTTTGAATTCAGTTTTCACTCCAGCATTATTTTCGGTTTCCATTTTCGATTCGATACCCATTTAGCTCCATTGAAACTAAGTTAATTGGTGCAATAATACATTTATCATGTATAATAGTAAAAGGATCAAATAAAAAGATTATTCTAGTGGGCTATTAAAGAAATAAAAGCCTGTAAAATCAAGTACATATTCTGTCTCTCCAGTGAGATCGATTTTGTCACAAAAACTCCATTTTCCAAGCACTCCTGATGACGATGATTAATTCGTGAATCACATTCACGAAGAGAATTCTGAACCAATTCCATGGTTTTGCGGGCAATATTTACCAACGACTTTTCTTAGTTTGGAATGATGGGAGACATTTCATCAATGCAAATCAATATTTTATTTTGTTAACATTTCAAAAGTTTTACCAATAATTTCTTCCATCTCAAGCGACGCATTAAATTTATGAGAGCTAACGCATTAAAGAGAATGTTTCTGCACCTCAGAAATTCTAAAGAAAAACTTATAAAGAATCTCTTAAAGAAATATGTCGCATGCTATCATTTCAGCTCTTTAGACAACCGCCAAAGGCGGTATAGTTTCATGAACGAAGAATAAGACAGCACTAGAATATCAGGGGATCGGATTACCAATAGTTTCTAACAGTGGGAAAATTCAACACATTTAACTATGCTTTTAATAAAACATTACATTCGTAATTAAAGACGAAAACATAACATTACGACATATATTGAAAGAATAAGCATTCACACGAGGATTGGAAACTGGCAAAGAATCGTAACCTTGCTTACTTTTGCAAAGGAGAATCTTAATGAATATCTATCTATGACCTCGTTCGTAAAGGTAGATAATAACTGAAGCCAAAATGAAATGCCGTTAGTTGTTACAGTGTGCTCTGTTAAAAATTTCTACTCAGAAGAATTTTGGTAAGAGGATTTCCGTCCTTATGTTTCGGAGGTAGACTTTTAGTAATTTTAATCTTTGTTTTATTCAATAGCTTTAAAAAACCTCAGGAATGGATTTTTTTCCAAATCAAGATCTAACGTAAATATATTGTCATCTCGCGCCATGGTGTCCTATACTTCATCGCGCAACAACGCTATTTTTTTAATTATTCCTTAGAATATACCTGTAAATTTTTGTTTCTGTGAATCTCCTATGTTTTATGACCAAGATAACCACACATTATTACTCAAATCAATCGTATTTATCATACCGATTTGAATTCAATGAAATAAGAACCTTAATATGCAGAAACGAAATAAATGTGCGCAGACAGACCTTTCCCAATAATTCTTTTAACCTTCGTTCTGTGCTGTAACGAATATGGTCAATCTTTGCCCAAAATTCTACTTCGGTTCAGATGGATGAATTAAATATCTGGGTGGTTAACGGTTCGAATTACTCGGGTTTGAATACAATGCACGCTACCACTCTGTTTATACGTTTTACTGCGGCCGTGGAGAACGGGGAGAATTTTGGCAATGATTTTTTCCTCCCTTATCTTCCGCAGAGCAGACCCATATTTCAAACGGAGAGTCAAAGGGGTGAGACAGAGATTGAGGGTCATTGTATTTGCGGACCCGAGTTTAGATATATGACGAGTTAAAGTGAGGCGTAAATTTGTGATGGCCGAGGGTGGCGGTCGCCGTCCCTTCGGCCATAGGACTCGAATAATTCGTGGGCTGCGCCGCTGGCCGTGTATCGATTCGGAGGGGAATCTTCTTCTTCCACCCGCGACCCTCTAGCGGGAAAGGTCTTTCTCTCGCGGAGCCCCTGAGGGATTCGAGGGACCAAAGAAAGAGGAGATGTTTCTACGGATGACGTGGACGAGCATTTTGAGAGGACAAAGAGATTCGCGTTCACTTTAAGTCTTCTCCTACAGAGCGAGTGTTCCCTCTTATAAGAAGGATAGCTTGGTTATTAGAAGCGCGTCTTTAAAAGTTATGGAAATCTGAAAGAATCCTCTTAAAGCATGTAAAAACGTACAGAAGAGAGAGGGAAGTATTGCCTTTAGTCCGCACGCGGCCTGATCAGGTGTTCAATGCGGCCTTCTCTTAACTTCTGCAAATAACTCCGGCATTTAAATTATTNTCTGGCATTTTAAATTATTTTATTTCGCATTCTCTCCTTTATCATTTCAAGGGTATATATATATATATATATAACTTATGACATTCTATTTTAGCTTACTTTACGTATAAATTCGTTTTCTCTCGCACGACTCCCTTTCGCGTTGTTAAAGTTCCTCTGCTTAAAATATAAGCAACACTCGGTACAAAATGGCTCTGTTAGCTCCAAATACACCTTGATGATTTCAAAAGCTATCTTCCGATGAAAAAAGATTTATCATTCCTCGTTAATGAATCCAGAAACGAAATGGCACAGATGGGAATACGAGGGAACATCGGGAAGGTGAGTTAAATGAATGGTCTCCTTTAGTAATCAATGGTTTTGTTTTACTAAGGTCACCTCTTACCGCAGTAAAAGGAATGGTTAGGTTATTCTGGCTGGAGTACGCTTGAAAATGGATGATTTCATTGTATTTTAGGAGCAGATTACACTTATTTACTCGCTAAAATCTCTCAGGAATTAATTTTTAACATCACTATTAAGAATAAAGAAAAGTCATTTCCAGATAAACATATGACATCGTCTGATTAAAAAAATCACAATGTGGATTTATATCAACTCCATCTATTGTTTACTATTTAAAATCACCCAAGAAAATAAAGAGGAATCTAGTATGTATCCAATCAATAAAATACCGAGATTTTTCAACTGAGAACTCTATTTGGGACTGTCGGCTAACGATTTCACACAAGCGGGAACTTTCGTTCAATATTTTCTCGTATAAAAACCAAATTAAGAATTCCGAAATAAAATAAGATTACAACAGCGCTTTGTGCTTATTTTTTTATCTCAACTGCACAAAAGAGAGCGTAACCTGTTCTGAAGATATCGCTTGACTGACGAATTAGATTGAATTGAAAATGAAAATATATAATTCAGCATCACTTCAGAATCACATAACAATAAAATTATAGACGTATGTATACATCAGAATGCAGAATTTCGAATCAAGTCATGGATATATTCATGTGAGCAATGGATAGGAATATCTCTTTGTTCCTCAGTCACTGATGAAATTTCACTCCCTCTACAACGAGTCAAACAGATTTATAATCTCGATGTTTTATTAAAAGGAAAATTTGTGATAATAATTGTATACTTTTATGTATTTACTTCAAATTCTTCTATTCTTCATAATTTTATTAAATGAGGAATTTAACGGATCGTAGTAGTAATGCAGAGGATCTCCAATAGTGTTGTGCGCAATCAAAGTAGTTATGATATTCCACGTGGATAATCATTTGTACAGAAGTTAATGGAACAGTTCATTCGTGGAAGCTGATTATTTGAGTTATCACCCGAGGTTTCATTTTATTCCCTCTTATATTTTCTCTCTCATTATTAGTTAAAGTTTCCCTTTATTTCATGATTCCATAAATTATGACGGCGGTAGGTGTGTTAGCTATCTCAATAACGCAACCAAGCCCTTAATTTGACCTCTATTTATCTCTAATTTTGCCAAAGGCTTGGGAATAAATAGTTACCTTGACACAAAGAAATTGAATCAGATCGAGAAAAATCAATTTTACATTTTCGTTGTCGATTGCGGTGACTGAATAATATAAACGCAAAAGATTTTTTATTCATTACAAATTATTACAATATTACTAATGTTATCTATAACAAATATCTTTCTGTTTTGTATCAAAGAAAATATTTTACATTCTGATTTACATGCCTCACCCATTAGATGTAAAATTTTAGTTATCAGCCAGCATACTCTACAGTTGAATTTATAATATATGATAACTAAAACCTGTATATTCTGTAAAAACTTTAGTTTTTTCAGTAAAAATCTAAAGAATGTTCGTTTTTTTATATTTTGAGATCAAGGGTGAATACTTCACAAAACAACATATAAAGACGTATCATGGATATACACATTCCACAAACGATCATTCTTATGCAGTCACCGTTCTCACTGCATTAGGGCAATTGACCCCTCACTTACGATGTAGAAAAATTTTATCGAGAAAGCTGTTACCGAATGAAACTTTATATCCTGAAGAGGAGAAAATTTTTCCAAAGTTTCAAGTAATGTGGGAGAAGACTTTCAGCGTTCCAAAGCAACTCAAGGCGAATTTATAAAGCTGAAATTACTCGCAATAAAACCTATTCTTTGAAACCTTAAGAAAGTTACTCGAAAGTTGCTCCGCTTCTTCTCTTATTATAGAACATATCTTCTTACAACCTTGAATATTTCTGNAGACTATAACAAATAAAAATTAATTGGAGTTTTATCATCAAATCCTATGTGTAACATCAGAAACACTTTGCTCATAGTAAATGAAAATAAACCCAGATAATTTAACTGTCAGTGTAACTAATATAGGATATTGGATAAATCATTAGTGGTTAAACGGATGCAACTCAGATTGCATGAGTATTTCAGGCAATCGAGAATAATATTACCACATTTCAGTCATTCCAACTTTGCTCATTTTAGAAACTGCCTGTTTTCGAAATCGGAAGTGCATAGGATTGTCCATGAAATTCATTATCTCTCAAATCGCTCGCATTTAAATATCATTAATTTACTTTTTGAAACATTTTGCTGAATTGTAAATAAAGTTACGTACGCAAGCTACAATCAAAATCTAATATGGAGAAATTTACCATCGATCTTACCTTATGATGTTTTGAACCTTAAATTCTTATGTATGTTATTTAATGTTATGTTATGTTATTCTTAAATAGTTATGTATGTATAACGAGTGAATTTAGAATTGCATTGCTCATTTGTTGATTCGTCAATACCAACATATATTTATAGATTCATTTATATCATGCAAGAAATGAAATACCATTTAAATCGATAGCTAATAAATCCACGCAAAGCAAAAGAAACAGAAGATTATGAATAATCTGGCAATTGTTCATCAATAATTTATACTCTTTGACTCTTATGCCTATGTTCGTTAACTGAGCTTCTTTGCATTGCATAAAAAACAAAAGTAGACTTTATATTATACAATATAGGCTTTCAAAATGTTCAAAATGCTGATAACGTTGACAGAACTAAAGTTTGAAAATTCCCCCCTCATAAGTATCGTCCTTTAATGAATGAATGATTCCTCGATCGCTTACAAGTGGAGATGTACTGGCCTTTTCCTAAAAGACGGCAGATGCGCTGCCTCCAATGCTAGGGTGTAAGCGCAGGCCACGTCACGTCGTCCGCGCAATTGAACGAAAAATCCGAACATTTATTTTGGCCTACAAAGCAGGCGAAGGAGAGGCAAAAACCTCCCTTTCTCCAAAAAAATCCGTAGTGGCAAGCATTTCGTCATCTCATTTAGAACTTCAAGGCACCTCCGAAATTCCGCGTCAAGGTCTCGAAACCGAAAAACGCTCCCTAATGAAAAAATACTCAAAGCCAAAGCTGCGCGAGACAATATTGCAATCGCTATTCTTAAACGTAATTAAAGATCTCGAGAAAGTAATATATTTTATTTTTACTATCCTGAATAATATTTCGTATAAATTTCAAGTAAAAGTGCCACTCAAGATCAACTATGTGACACTCTGACAAGCACTTGGTAAGTATACATTTCAGCTCGAATTATTAAATTATATTGGTTAATTAGTTTGCAAACCTTCTTACCCAATTCTTTAAGGCAGAAAAATGTTAAATAACTAATCCCTAAATATCGATTTGCCATAAATGTTACTTTTTATGATATCCGATTTCATAATTATTTATACAATTGTTTATAGCTGACTCTATATGTATTTCTATATTTGTTTATTATAAAAGCAATATCTCTTTACGCTACATACATAGCATTTATAAGAAACTTTTGAAATGCTGATTTACATACAAATTACTGCACTCACTCGCATTTTGAAAAATCGTCAGGAATTTCTGACATTTCATTTCCGGCAATAATAATTAATGCGAATTTAAGTGCTCGTAATGCAACCAAGGTCGGCTCAAGCACTGGCTTCGTTGTTTTTATTTTGTTTTAGACTCGACCGTTTTACACAGAAAAATGTTTCGTTCGTCATTAATCATACTTAAGCCCATGCATAAGAAAATATGGGAGAAGCCTCGATTATCACTGTCGTTTTACCATAACAAGTGGATTAACCGTCCACAACAACAGTGCTCTAAATACCCAACCATACCTGCATAGAGAATTTCTACGGCACTTCCGCTCAAAATTTCCGAAATTCGATCAATCAATGAACTCAATCGATTGCTTAGAAAATGCCGCGATGAACTCTCTCATTATGCCGCGCGCCGCTCTCGTTTCCTCATTGTCACCGTTTTGGGTAAACATTCACGAAGCCCTCCACTCTTCCCTCCACCTCTTCAGATAACTCCTCTAAGCGCCGGCTTAAGTGCATAAAAAGCACAAGTAACCCTTTTATCTCCTAAAGCAACGCTCTTAATTCACAAGAAAAAATCCCTAGTAAATGTGGGCGCACACATTTTCCCCAGGTTTACAAACACGAGCGATAAGAGAGATTACACGGATCACCAGACAGCCAAGCCGCTTTAAGAGGTTGGATGGGATTAGTAGCAGTGAAGAATATGGGGCGGGGGAAGTGTCTCTCAGCGACCCCTTTATGGAAAGGCCAAACCGCTCCCTGACAGCAACTCCATTGGCTACACCACTGTGGAAGGGTCCGCGCATCAAAGTGCACCCCCTCCCAATGTGCACAAACCCCTTCCTCACGTCGCTTTCGTCTCCGCTTCTCCCCACCTCCTCCTCATTTCACCCCTTCCTCTTATGCATACCCACGGAAACTCATGACGGTATCTATTAAAAGCCTAAGTTATTTTAAAGGGTAAGCCTGTCGCTCTACTAGTGGGGTTGTTCTCAAGGGAGAGGGGATGGATGGCATGTAAATACATATTGCATATTCGTTCGCGGGGCATTAGTAAACCTGTCCCTATTTCAAAGGGTATTGAACAACTGACTAATAGGTTCCAGACAGACTGTATAAGGATGTCTGGTTCATATTTTAACAGTGAAGCTTCACTATTAGTTAGCTACGAACTACATTGCACGGAAACAATCACAAGTGAGAGACATGCTGGGTGAGTGCATTCAGTTTAACGTTTTATATTTGCGTTAACCAGAAAAAAATTAATTTTTAGGGAAACATTCAGTATTCATGTGCTATCATTGGAGTAGATATCCGCGTATTAAAAGGGTATACTCAAGACAAATGCTAGGAAATCTGGGTAATTCATTCGAACAGGGAATTTTTAGAAAGCTGTTTTAAAAATTTACTTTTTGAAAGCTAAAACAATACTGCTTAATGTTCTGTAAAATTATAAATATTCTTAACATAAAAAAGATATAGCTTTCAAGTTTAAATAATTAAAATGTAGCTGACAAATTTCAGATGATCTAATATCTATTACAAGGGTTGATGATAATTCGATATAGAATTCGATTGAAAGTTTAATGATTTTTAACGCTATAAAATAATACTATATCGGAAGAAGAGAGACTATAACAAATAAAAATTAATTGGAGTTTTATCATCAAATCCTATGTGTAACATCAGAAACACTTTGCTCATAGTAAATGAAAATAAACCCAGATAATTTAACTGTCAGTGTAACTAATATAGGATATTGGATAAATCATTAGTGGTTAAACGGATGCAACTCAGATTGCATGAGTATTTCAGGCAATCGAGAATAATATTACCACATTTCAGTCATTCCAACTTTGCTCATTTTAGAAACTGCCTGTTTTCGAAATCGGAAGTGCATAGGATTGTCCATGAAATTCATTATCTCTCAAATCGCTCGCATTTAAATATCATTAATTTACTTTTTGAAACATTTTGCTGAATTGTAAATAAAGTTACGTACGCAAGCTACAATCAAAATCTAATATGGAGAAATTTACCATCGATCTTACCTTATGATGTTTTGAACCTTAAATTCTTATGTATGTTATTTAATGTTATGTTATGTTATTCTTAAATAGTTATGTATGTATAACGAGTGAATTTAGAATTGCATTGCTCATTTGTTGATTCGTCAATACCAACATATATTTATAGATTCATTTATATCATGCAAGAAATGAAATACCATTTAAATCGATAGCTAATAAATCCACGCAAAGCAAAAGAAACAGAAGATTATGAATAATCTGGCAATTGTTCATCAATAATTTATACTCTTTGACTCTTATGCCTATGTTCGTTAACTGAGCTTCTTTGCATTGCATAAAAAACAAAAGTAGACTTTATATTATACAATATAGGCTTTCAAAATGTTCAAAATGCTGATAACGTTGACAGAACTAAAGTTTGAAAATTCCCCCCTCATAAGTATCGTCCTTTAATGAATGAATGATTCCTCGATCGCTTACAAGTGGAGATGTACTGGCCTTTTCCTAAAAGACGGCAGATGCGCTGCCTCCAATGCTAGGGTGTAAGCGCAGGCCACGTCACGTCGTCCGCGCAATTGAACGAAAAATCCGAACATTTATTTTGGCCTACAAAGCAGGAGAAGGAGAGGCAAAAACCTCCCTTTCTCCAAAAAAATCCGTAGTGGCAAGCATTTCGTCATCTCATTTAGAACTTCAAGGCACCTCCGAAATTCCGCGTCAAGGTCTCGAAACCGAAAAACGCTCCCTAATGAAAAAATACTCAAAGCCAAAGCTGCGCGAGACCACTCAAGAGAACCCCAAAAGACATTCCTGTGCTCATTTCTTCCTCATTCAAACTGACGTTCTGTAGCAGGGGAGGGATGGGGTTGAAAGGGAGGTTTAATGGTGGAGGGAGGTGACGGGAAGTGATATCGACCTGTCAGTTTCATCTTCTACATTTGCTCCTTCCCTCGCCCCATCCATCCCCTTCTCTGTTTTACCCATCTCCTCTTTACTAAGGGAAGAAGTAACTCGAGTGTCTCTTTCCCCTCGCATTATTACTCCCCGATTTTCTCAATCCGCATTTCTTTCTTCTCCTACTCGAAAAGGTTGATAGAAGGAGTTCTGTAGCCCATTCCTCGCAAACCTTTAACACTCGCCTTCCATCGTGATTCCTCTTTTCTCCTTCCTTTTTACCGACCCCTTTTTTCGCTCCAAATCCCTCCCGACTCGTTACCTTTCTTCTCCCTTCCAGGTTCGCCCGCCATCCATCTATTTCTTTCCTCCGCGGGATCTCTTCTTCTTAAAGGGTTCATTACCGTGTGTTAAGTGTAGCTGCAAAAATCAACCCCCTTTCCCCCCGGCGCCTATCATTCCATCATCTCCCAATGCAAACGCCTTCCTTTTCACTGGTCCACGCCTCCTTCGATCAATTATCCTCGCTCCAAATCTGGGTTAGACGCGTTAATCCTCCGATATCAATAAAAGCTTTCTTTTCGAACTTCTGCTAATGGAATCACTAAGCTACCTGCAATGAAATCGGACGTTTACTATATTACTATGAACAATACGACAAACTGCTACTATGAGAAAATCTATTAATACTGGTTTCATATTAAATTGATAATAAGGTATTCGCATCCCACCACAGCTTTTCGAGAATAATTTGGTTCAAAACTTGAAAAAGAGACTGGTTGCTAAAGTTATTTTGTCAATAATGTCCTCTAATATAACATTTTCATAAGGAGATTGATTTTCACTTTGACCAGTTGCAGTTCTGTATCGTTGTCTTCATCGAAAATCCACGTGATGTTTCGGAACACAAATGTGCACATACCCAAAGGCTGTTAATATTCCTCAATGCCTCTGAGAAGTTTTCAATGATTAGTACAGATGCAATTTCCCAGCCAAGCTATACAAAAGCACACACTCTGGATAACGTAAGAGATGCGTTTTCGTAACGTTCTCACGTATTTAAAAGAAGTAGCTCCAGAATTTTCAATCATAAGATTGCCTCCTCATTGAATATACCAGATATCCATTAAAACGGTGGCCATTTTGTGGGGATATCGGAGGCTCCGAAAAGAGTCCCTTTCCCCATAAAAGTTTCACATTGGCGAATGGAAAAAGATATGAAGCGATGACAAATTAAACATACCAGAGGAGCTCCAAATTTCCATTTCGCAAGCATTTTTCTGTCTAAAGGTATCATCTCTCTGGAATTGAGCCACACGCCGTAAATGAAGTCAAACCTCTCGTTCGTCATTTCTTTTCTCTTTATCTTCTCCTCTTCGCTTTTCACTTTCATTTTTGCTCCGAAACTTTGCATTTCTCTTTTCCCGATCCACTCGTAGCATAAACATCCATCTCCCTTATACTTCTCCGCACCCAAACAAGAGCAGACGTTTCCAACTTTTTCCTCGCCCTGCGTCGCCACTTTTACTCAACCAACTCTCTCAATTGAAATCTGACATTTCAATTTCCTGCCTCAAGGGTCCAGTCACAGAATAACCGTACACTACCTTACCCCTCGATATCCTTGGTATCACCCCTTGCTCACCAATTCTCTAAATCACTTCAGATAATTCTTTCTTTTTTGCTATCCTATTCCATCCCAGTTTTCAAAGTGCACTTTCATGAGGCAGATGCTGAGAGATGCATCCTTTAACTATTTCCAAGACGTTTCACCCGGGCGATGGTTCGCCAAGAAGAGTGCAACCGGAGTACTTCTCATCCAAAGATTTGTCAGCAAAAAGACGGTCCACACGAGAGATATTTCACCTTATGGATATTTACTTGAGCAATTTCATAATATCTACTGAATAAAGTATACTAAGAAACCTTTGTAATTTTTAATATCGTTTACGTGGTTTATCTAACTTTTTCTTTTACCCTTTCTCACAAATTTCGCAGGTTCATTTATGCATAATACGTTGTCTAGTCTTTTTTGTGATAAAAGGCTTACGATAAAGCCCCCCCCCCCTTCGTTGCTGTGTTTGCGTCAAAAATGACATTCGCGGTGTTAGACGTGGGCTTCAAGAGATGTGTATCTAAAAGAAAAGGTATAAGTAAACTTAATCGGTCATTTCAAATTATACGTGACCAGTTTCAGGGAGTTTTATACGCGATGGTTTCACTATAATCATCTAGTTTACAAATTAGTTAATTATGCTAATTTAGAGCAGGCAACTTATTAATTTAGTAAAAAAATGTAGCAACCTGTTCATTTATATCCTCAGTAAAAAAATTCTATATTTGGTAAATATGTTCGCATATCAATGTGGTACAATCAACTCTAAGCTCTCATTTCAATGTGGCACAATCGCTACTTTCCTCAATAAAGTCAACTACGTGACGAATTTTTATCAAAAAGTCAGTCATTTAATTTTGTCACAGTCTCTACGCTATTGTTTTTCATAACATTTACGAAATTTATGATGGGAATAAACTAACCCAAGGCACCTTACGTGGGCACCATTTCAAATTATCACATATTACCTTATAAACATCTGTTTTCAAGGTATAATTATTGTAAGCGCTAATTTTCTTACGATTTTTATGCTCTTTGTATAATTTTTGGTCCCATATTTATTATTTCACGGTCGGAGTGATTTTCCTCAGAATGTCATCGCCTTTACTGACATGTCTTGTTTCCATAATAAGTCTCATCCATATTCAGCATTAAAAAACCGTTTTGCATCGCCAAATAATACCAACCGGTTTTCACTTAAAAATACATATCTCGTCACCCTTTGACAG
Organism: Ladona fulva; assembly: GCA_000376725.2. Taxonomy (NCBI): domain Eukaryota; kingdom Metazoa; phylum Arthropoda; class Insecta; order Odonata; family Libellulidae; genus Ladona; species Ladona fulva. The sequence continues at coordinate 302,323 of KZ308240.1, forward strand.
TAAGTCTCATTAATCACCTTCAGACTAAGAGGGTGCGACCTTTAAGTAATAATGGATAAGAATGGAAGTTGCAAAGCTTGAAATTGCGAAAACTTTCTTTGCAACTCTACCAAGCAGCTCTCCACAACCAAAATACTTTCAATTAAATGACATTTTTCAAATTCAATAGAAATAAAGCTTTAATCATCTATATTTACTTGAAAAAATATACACTGTTGATTTCTTGAGATAAATAGACCGAAGCCACTCGTCCTTAGAGCTGTGATTATTTTAAAGATTTTCTTTTGAAATAATAAAAAAATGAAAAAAAATACAGATTCATCTGAAATTTCAATACCTCTTCCTTGAACTCGATCAACAGAAAATCGAAAGCTCCGCGTTAAAAATATCTTCAAAGTTTTCCCCTCTTTGGTCACATCACCTTTCAACCTTCCTGTATGTTAATGATTTGGCCATCTCACTCGATGATAAGGTCATCTCATTCAACTCGCAAGGTTTCATGCCAAACTCTCCAAAGACCCCTTCTCTCTAAGGCCTAAAGAATAACTATTTGCGATACCTAAATAAAGAAACAATCGATGAATCTCCTGGTCTTCTTTTTGTGAAGATTCTCAGGGCGTTCCAGAGAGGTAATGCCTATTTTTGTGTTTACAGTTCATATCGCTGTTTTCGCAGTGTTACGCTTGACATTTCGGAATTCAGTAATGCGGATTCAACGAGAAGTAGCATCGCTCTCGTGATTGACTCTTCGGTCAAAGATGCTTTTACCAAATGTGTCAGGAACTATCGCCGACTTTTCATACTAGATTGGATATTTGCGTTTGTACCTCCGCGTCTAATCACTCACTTCATAGCCTTTCGATAGCATATGTCACTTGAGAACATCGGAAACTAATCGACTGAGTTCTTGTCCAATATTAATATTCAGAAGAGTTCAAAATAGTTCTTTGTATCAATTGGTTGATTTCTTGTGTTTCTAGAATCTTTATGAGTTAATACTTAGTTAAAAATTCCGACAAACGCTAAAAATGTCAAAACGAAGCTAAATAGGTTATAAAATCTGGAATTTTTGTATTTATTAAAGTCATTTATAATTCATGTACATGATTATATTTATTTTATATATTTTCCCATGTAAATGTAAGGGAAAATATGTATAACATATTTACATTTCATTGTATGTGTATTCTGAACAGGTGTAGTAATAAGTTTAGAATTACTGTTAAGGTCTGTTGTCCACGGGAGGTTTTTGGAGGGGTTTCCTCCCTCTTCCTTTGGGCGAATTCCGGACATATCCCATTAACAGTTTTCTAACGTTCCCGTTGACCGTTGCCGCCTGGTTCACCAAGAAAAATAGCTCCTACACGAAAGTGTATTTTCGAAAATAATTTTAAAAGTAACCAAAAGCATTCGGAAACGACAAAATACAAAAATTCAAGAACTTTAATAATAATATCTTTTTCCTTCAAAGGGAGCTTTTCCTTTTATATGAAAATTAATTACATGCAAATATAATTACAGGAAAATACCATACCAGGGACCATGTAACAAATGTTTCAAAAGATAAATTTCAAAAAGATATCAAAGGAATATTCTGTATAAGTTGACTAACCTTTGCAATACTGAATAAATATTTGAGATAGTTACTCCCAGCTTGATTATTGATAATATATTTATATATTTCATTGGAGATCTGAAGATGGTAAATATTGGGCGCAACCGAATTCTTTATCAATTCATTATTTTGAGTCAAAATTACTGAATAAATAGATATTTGAATAGACTGGCGGAGTTAATAAAAATAAATCTGTCTAACGAAAACATTCCATCAAGGAAATATTTAAATCCTCGAGTTTTACTCGTTTAGGTAATATCGAAGAGCGGCGCATTTCCATTACGGGAGATAAAGTTTTTCTTTGAGTAAAGCTCAAGCTTATTGTAAAGCCTTCTCAAGCAATACTGATGGCTGCCAAGAAAATATGAAACAACGAAGGCGACCACTTTGATAAATTGCTACGTTTCATAACTTTTGGAAATAAATGGTATTGATCGGAAACGAAATATTATGAAAAATGATAAGATATCCTAGGGTCTATCTTTTCCCTGACCATGACTACCTGAAGTGAATCAAATTCATGACAAATATATCATTCCTATATTAATTTGAATTATATATTATTCCGAGGAATAACAGGTGTGATAAAAAAGCTAATTACTGTGACTCGATCCCGGAAAGTTGGAGACCTGGGTTCGAGTCCAAGTCATGTCCCCATTTTTCACACTTGTTTATCTAGGATAGATCCGAGATATCCGAGAGCCGAGATCCGGCCATATCAGATAATATATCTGATATAGCCGGACAGCTCGTCCATGCTTCGTTATTCACCTTTCCTTACTCCTTATATTTTATTCGTTTACTTATTAGAGGTTATTTTATTTAAATGCATAAATTTCAACATTGTTTAATTATATGTAAAGTATAAAGGAATTACGCCACCATAGGTGACTGCAAAGGTAGCAATATCGTTATGAATGGTTTTTGATCTCCATTTTTCATTTCCTCTTCCTTCGAAGTTTCAGGGCATTGAACTACTCTCAGAATAAAATCCAAGCGTCTAAATCGAGAGATTTGAGAATAGATTGCTTTCAGGAAATGTAAAAAGAGGCTTTATGTCAACAAAGAGGACAATGAAATAGAGAAAACGGTGAACTTTTCGGTAGACAAGATGAGAATGTATTCAATAGGGAAGACAGTTTTTATACTGAATGGAATTCATCTTTATATTTTTAATCATTTCTAACTCAAGGCATTCGTCGGTATAGAATAGTTTTGGTAGAAAATGTTCGAAAGTAGTGAATAATGAGTTCCAATTCGTATGCTACCTTTGTTAACAGATTTCCAAGGAAATAAAAAAGCCGCATATACTCAGAATGTAATCAAGATACTTTTGAATTTGGAACAAGTGTGCCTATCTATCGATAAGGGAATGTTGAGATATACGTAAACACCACACTCGACATACACCAGACTCGAAAGCAATCACCAATCACGAATTTAAATTGAGTAGGTGATAATATTTCATCTTATTATCGAACGACTGTAGAATTCTGTATAAAAATTCATTCATTATCATAAACTAGTGATATTTCCCCTTCCAATATACGGAACTAAATTTAACATATTTAAAAATGTAAAACTATAATGTCATACATTTGATCCTTCTCCGTAAGGAAGGAAAATCTTTATCCTTTCATAAATATCTATCATGATAGAATGTGAAGCTAGAAGAATAAACTGAACGCCTAAGTGATTAAATTAATAACATTTTCTTGAAATTTTTATTTATTTAATTCAAACCATGAAATATAAAATCATAAATGACCAGAATTTTTTTTTAATTCTACACGAAAAGTTTTTGTTAATAATCTCCCAAACGTTTTCCTTGTTCTCTTTCTTTTCTGAGGAATGATGCTTTTTCGCTTCTGTTATCGTGACAAACCAAAATTTAACCGTTCTTTCGAAATTCAGGTTGGTTAAGAAATACGTACTCCGACATTTTGTAAATTTTCCCTTGCGAATTTGCATCGTAATTGTACGTAAAGAATTTCAAATCATTCCCTCCTCTCATCTTCATGCAGCAAGATACTACAAAAGCTCACCTCCTTACCATTAGTTCTATGTAGACCAATTTCCTTGTGTATCCTTTTGAGGAACTGCAAGAACTCGGATTCAACAATAAAGTTGGTTGTCAGAGAAAAGGGTTGTTTACAGCCGCTAAGTTTCACAAGAAAATCGTATATTTTTCCAAAACTCTCCTAATTTCGGGTCGAAATAGTATTACATGACCAAAATAAGACTTTTTATTCGGTTTTCGTTATTTTCGTACTCGACTCGATTTCTTCCGAACGTTATCTCTATTTTAATTTTGTAAATCAAATAAATAATTAAGAAAGTATTTTAGAGTCATCTGGGTTCGAACCTGGGATGCCCTTGGCAAAAAGATAGAAGTCCTTGTAACAAACGTTGGAATGTAACCTGTAACGATTTCCTGAGATTTAGATTTTTATCTGGTGGCCGTGAAATTTAATGGTCACGCCAATGCCTTTTTATAGAAAGTAACTGACACCGGATGTGCGTGAATTTCTGAGTAGTTGTATTGTTAAAAGTGTTTCATTCACAGCTTAGGCCATTTCGCACGTACGCCTCCACCGGGAATCGAACACGGGACCGCTTTCACTGAAGTCGAACGCATTGCCCACTTGGCTAACCGTGAATTTCCGAGTCCGAGAAAGGTTTGCAATTGACCACTGAGTACTTCATTTGTGTGTTAAAACAGTGTAAAAGTACTTCGACTAATCACGTGGGAGAATATCATGAGCAAAGCCTTCATTAAATACATCATTCAAAATGTACATAAGATAAACATTAGCTTACAACGATATCGAAATGTATAATATTTGTATCCGAATCGGTTGTCCGCAAACAGAACCCTTGTATCGATTTAAATAGATTCCATTATTGCGATTTCTTAAATATCTTCCTAAATAAATATTGTTTTTGCTTTAATAGAGTGATTTCTGAGGATTAAATTGATGCTGAATTCCTCCGTGTTCCAGAGCTTCTTGTTACGTTTCCGCCATCGTCCATCTATGCACGCTGATGCAGATATTCGACGGGTGGCGCGCAATAGGTTACCATACAATCTATCTTTCTGCACCCAATATCTTAAAATTAAAACCTCTAAGAACTATGTTTTCAAGAAATTATAGAAATAAGTGCTTGATTTCGCTAACTTATGATTTAACACCTCTAAGAACTAGTTTTAAGAAATTATAAAAATAGGTGCTTCATGTCGCTGAGAACAAGAAGTAAGTTTAATTTTTCGAAGTGAACGTAAATATTCATAGATTGTAATCTATTTAATTTTTTAAACGACCATTTACTAAATTTACTATTATAGTTGATGCTTTCAGGCAATATTTGGTGGAACATCTCCATAATAAATAGGAAAAAAAAACAAATATGTCTACATCCACAAACAAACAAGTTTGTGGATGTAGACATATTGTTTCTTTTTCCTAATTATTTAAATTTACTATTTTTAGAATAGTAAAAATCAATAATTGCTGATTTATACTGTTCTAAAACATAAAAAAATGATGATATTGATCCCAAGAACGTAATGCAACTTGCCCAGAGGAACTAATTTACGCGATCATCAAATAGGCAACGCTTTAATATTTGAGGAGGCTTAATTAACAGCGCGCTTTAATCGTCAAGGCATATATATTCTTGTCCAAACTGTGCATCACTCGCGGAAAAAGCACCATTGTCAGAGGATGCCTATAATTGGCTGTGCGAGACCCGTGCTCAGTCACATTAGAAACGCTCGCTCCAAACATCACTCCATCAGTTCCCGACATCAAGCGTTCCGGTACCACTCTCAACCCTCTCGCGATTTGTATTGTAGCCTAGCACGTCGAATCGAAAAGAACCTCCGATTTACCTTTGAACAACATGCTCCTCGCACAATCGCATCTGCAAACAGTGTGTACAAAGCTACATCGCTCGGGCCGGAGGAGAGTCGTCCCAACCATGGACTGTGTGTAATTACGGGTTTCGCATCGCATTTGTCTTGGTGCTTATTGGCCCATGACCGCACAAACATGCAAACCGCAGTTTGCCCCAATGCCTTGCACTTTCGAACACCCTCCATCAACTAACCCTGCTTCTTCCCCTTCATTGTAATCCTTTTTGCACCCTTCTTCCCCCATTCATTAGGGACCAGATCACCAATCCTCTCATGTCACACTAGCCGTATTCTTCCCGAGTCCCCCGTCACACCGCTGTAAATTCCTCACTTTCGCACCAACATTCCATCCCGCTGCCCATTCTTCCTTCCTCCCCCGCACTGATTGTCAGCTTCCTTCCGAGAGGAATGTCCCCCAACTCGTTACAACTGCCTCGGAGGCGCGATGGCGAATCTGTTGACGGGGAATCGACACCGCGTGACCCACTTTCAACTTCGCGGCGGAAATAAAATGGAAGAAAGGGGTAGGAGATCCTCCGATTCGATCTGCTTCCCTCTATAAATGTAGCACGTGGAATGGGGTGGGTGATAGAGGGGGTAGTTGGTGTAGGAGGAGAAATAGAGTTAGGGAGAATGAGGAAGTAAGGACTTGCGAGAGGGTGGGAAAAGGATGCCGGGATAACTCTATTGTCGCCGGCTACGAGGAAGAGCGATCCCAGCGATATTTTCCGTCGTTAAAATCCCCGTCTTGGCGAATACAAGAGGAGCGTAAATAAGGGGAATTCGATTCTAGAATTCTGTCGAGCAAATGACGTAAGGATGTTGCGCTGAATACTTCTGGGATTCGTTCTCTCTATTCCTCTGCGCCTCCTGTCGATTTCCGTGCGGTATTTTATTCATTTGGATGTGGTACCCGTGACTTTTTACGGTGTTGCAGCTAGTGGGAAGTGGTCGTGAAGGTAGGGAAATTAACGAAGAGTGGGAGGAATGGATAAAGAGATTTTGTAGGAAATTAATAAGGAAAGGAAATTCTGGAACCGTTACTTCTAAAGGATATTATGGTTGTTTTCGAACTCTTTGCATTTGGCATGCGCTGCGCCGAAGGAAGCTAATCCGCTCGATACAGTCTGTTGGAGCTAGACTTGCGTCTGATGTTAAGGCAATTTCCTTCTTGAGGGATAATTGAGCGGCTAAATAGGAAAAGAAAATAGTTAACCCGCGTATATTTTTGGAGAATTTTGAAAATCCCGTTCTTAACGACATTCTCATTATCCTCTTGCGTGTTTCTTTTTTGATAATTCAAAAATTTCATGAAAATAGTAAAAAGTAGGTCGAAAATAACTCATGCGAAATTAATGAGCTCTATATAGACGGTATTTGAGAGGCGAAGATTAAACTTTTGTCTACGACTCACGGTTCTATAGCTTTTAGTGTATGTAATTTAGTACTAATTACTACTGCTACTTTTAGTCGAAAAGAAATTGTCCAGCAAATTAAGCGTATAAAAGATGAGAACTGGTTCATTTTCATCGTTTATGCATCTTGCGTGTCTCCATAGCTCTTTCCATACAACAGAAACATGATCTTTCCAATGATCTCTCTTCCGCATATACTGTAGTCGTAGCGTACTTGTGCTCAAGAAAGAAAGCCACTTTCGAGGATATCCGTCCGTAATGTTCGAAAGATTAGCGGCAATTCACCGATCATATGTTTCAATTCATAATGCTTACAAGGAAATATTAATTATGTATGAGAAATTTATCATTTATCTTATCATTAACTATCGTTAACTCAAACAATTTCAGTGTAAGTGGAATTACACCCATCAAATGGCGCTGAAGTTAAGGCAATTTAAAGGGAGAAAATGGTGATAACTGAATGATTATCATTACGCATTTTGCGTGTCTTCATAGCGTCATCCATATTTTTTGAAATTGATCCCTTTTTTGTCTGATAGTTTCTCTTCCGGAGAAAATTGGAGACAGCACAAAGCGTATGCAAGCTCAGGAAATAAAAGTCCTGCCTGGCTCAACGGGCAGAGAACCATACCGGCAACTGGGAGACCCGGGTTCGATTCCCGGTCCCATCAGACTTCTTTCAAGTCTATTCTTCCTTGGGATTTTTCCTAGGTGTTCACCATCTTGCTCTATACCACCCTCACCCGTCTTCTTTGAATAAAGGATCTACCCTGCTCGTGACAATCCGTCCAAAACGTTAATAAAATGTCCGATAAGTTTTACTTGGCTGACTTTTAATGTTACAAGAAAATCTGCTCCACTCTGACTCCACTGACCACTAGCAAAGTTTCAATGGATGCCTTTGATAAAAACTAAGAATTGGCATGCGTTTATCTGGACAGATAGTTTCAACTGAGGATAAAAAACGGAGACGCATGCGAAATATGCATTCAGTATACAGCGGATTGAATGGGTTTATATTAAGGAATAGGAAACGCGGATAACGCTTTACTATAAACCACTCAAATACTGTAGATGTCAAACTCCAGTCTTGCTACCATATCTGTATTAAAACGGAATATTATTCAGTTTTCTTTCGGTTCAGAATTAAACAAAAATATATCTTTCACCATTCTCATTCATGTCTACGACGATATGAAAGCTGACGATATGAAGTATGAGTGATGCTGAATGATGGAATCGATTGAGGTCTTTCCTTATGGAATGCAGCGAAAAGCGTTACTCGTAATCATAGTGCTTCACTTACGTGACCTTATGCCATCTATAGCATTATAGTTCAGTGTGACAGCAATAAAAAATTAGCTCACTTCTCATCTTGCCCATTAAGTCCTATTCCCCTGGCCTAGCTCTTAATAGATGGCGGTAGAGAGGATTGGGGTTCCAATCGTCTGCTGGGCTGAATGCTTTCCTGATTGTTGAAGTTACAAGTAAGAATCTTTGGTAGAATGAAACCATAAATAAGAGGAAGTTGTCGTTTACAAATATGACTCCCGTCGCAACCGAAGATCAATGTAAATCATGAAAATATTCCTGAGCTATGACTGCTATGAAAGTAAAAAAAGAAGGAAGCCATCGACTTATCACAGAAACAAAAAAATGTGAATATAATAGTGAATTCTCACCCTAAGGAATGATATATTAAGTAATTAATTATTCTAAAAAGAAGTACACGTTGTTACCTAATGGCAATAATTTAATGAGTTATTTGGAAAAATGAATGGTGAAATAGCTTTGAACTAAAACAACAGAGTATTGGATGGGGAATTTTAAATACACGTGTGGGAGTAATGCAGAAGAAACTGGTGCCTTAGGGTTTATTGATTTTACAAATAAGGGCAGAACTGATGAACGTGAGATAATGGCGTGTGTGAAAATGTTGTGAAATCCCAAAGCCGAGAGCAAGGATGGAACAGATGCGGAAGTATAAAAGCAAATTGCTGCATTGAATGGGAGGAGCGATTAGCTTGACTTGCTTTCTTTTTTTGTTGGAACATCGATACAAAATAATGATAATTATGAAAATAAGCTATAGTTTTTTTATGCCAGGGTTTTATAATATACGAAAACCAAGAGTTCAAGGTCATTTAGCATTCTATCGGGGAAATAAATGTTGGAAGAATTCACTTCAAGAACTCATTTCTTCTTCGAACGAAACACGAGAGAAATCGATATGAAAGCTACTTATGGTGCATGCACCATGACTAACTTTCTTTCTTTCGGCCACATGCCGAAAAGGGGCTTACAGGGTACATATAAAGTTTTATCTATGGTAATTTTGTTTCGATCTAAACGGCTTATTATTAAAGCAATCCACAGAAAAACAAACACGTATTGTAGAAAAAAAGAGTATTTATGTAGATTGAAATTAAGATAGAATGTCAAATATATTTTCATCTTGCGAAAGACATGAATATTTTGAATATAACAATATTTTTTTCCTTTTGGTATTGTCTATATAGAACGATTTCGAGGAGGAAATGTATATTATTTGTTAGAATCAAGCAAAATGATAACAATAAAAGTATATTATTTTAAATATTTTAAGTTGCAAATATTATTTTATATTTTATTTTAATTCTTCTACTAATTAAATTAGACATATGAGAGCTGAAATAAAATTCCTAGTAAAAGGAGCTTGAAAACGAGTTGTAAAACATCGGTATGAATTATCCCATAAGTATCCAATGTAGTTACATGCAATGCTTTCATATTTCGCCCATCAAAAGGTTTGGTTTGCTTATTGACAATTGTTGAATAAACAAATTTTTCGGAGATTTCGGGGAATCGAAGACGTGGCTTTGATCAGCTCCGACTCTCGTGGGCAATGTAAACCGTACGAGGAGAATATCAAAGAAGACCGGCACGAGAGCGCATTAGATAGAAAAATAAAATCAAACAAGTATGGATCGTCTCATTCGTGAGCAGAAAGCGGAAAGAGTCAAAAGGAGTGGACCGCTGCGCCAAAGGAAGCGAATGGAGCTAGGGAAGGTGAAGCGGATTCCGGGGAGAGAAGCTCCTCCGGCTAGGATTCCGTGGACAGCGGAAGTCAATTACTTTTCCATTTGTCCTTTATCAAAAGGATCCTCGCTCGTTACCAAGACGTTCCTCATTGTATAAAGTGGAGATTTGTCCTCGGAGAGTGCCCTCCTTAGCTTTATTGAACGTCGCCTTCACCCCCTCCCAGTGGTTATCAGCCCCCACTCCGAAATCAAAACGAGGAAATAAGAAATAAGAATAAAAAAGTAACTTCCAAAGATCCTTCTCCGTCTCTTACGAACGGATATTGGATTATGCATCGCAAATCAATCCGTTCCGTCCACGAGCATTTTCGGTTCCCTCGAAGGAAAAAGTTTGGCGGAGAGAACTTGCGGGGAGCAAAAGTACGCAACAAAAATACTGATGCATATTAAATGGAATACGTGATGTCGAGGAAAGGGGATTGAGGGGCTTTGGAACTGTTTTAATGAAAGAAACGTCATGGGGGCCGGAATAGCACGGTACGCTCATTCGCTGCTACCAATCCCTAAGCCAACAAGGAAGTTTTAGTTCAATATGAAGCTTCTTAATTTCTTTTTAATTAGGAGCTTGAATAATTAAATTCTGATTGAACTTGCGATTTATGTTTGACTGAAATAAACGAATGATGATATTTCTGTATTTTTTATTATAAAAATGTACTGAAATTATTTTGTTTCCGTTATTGAGTTCTTGAAGTCGAAATATCGTCCACAGACTAATAATCATCTCGAAAAATAGCTAAGAATTTTACGCCAAACATCAAAGATTATTTCCAAGGTGTTCGTTAAACGTTGTTCCTTTCACTTCTATCAAATTTTATGCCTTTCTATTTTATTTTCATTGATAAAAATTTCAAAGAATTATTTTGTGTTTCTTTTCTCTTTATTATGTATTCTTATGTATGTTACTTTACATAGCAGGTAAGAGATGTGTAGGATTTGTTCTTACAATTAAATGATATCAAATTTATTTAAATCTGTGTAATTTATGTTATGATGCGAAGGATATCTTTACGATATATGAAAAAGAGCAATGCGGCTCTCATTAAACTCAGGCATTCCCACTCCTGGTATGGAGTTTGTTAAACGTGGGAGTTTGGAGGGAGAAATAATGAAAGATCTAATCACTCGGTATTGGGTGGGATAAATATTCACGACGAAAAGGTATGAGCGATAGGGGAGAGGGCTATAAGGGCAGTGGAGCTGGGGTTTTATGCATACATACGGATAAACTGGAGGAGACATGCGGGATCTTGTGTGCAGAGGAAATGACGTGGGTGCTCGCAAAAGGGAAGTATCTCGCGCGAACGCTATGTGTAAGTAATTAGGGTAGTCGAATGGTAGTAGTCACGTAATGGAGGTGTAAAAAATCTCGGAGAAGGAAAAGGTTAGAGAGAGGGAAAGGAAGATGCGGTTAGCGCTAATGTGGAGACGGTACGCCAGAGATACGGGATTCAGAAACACTCAGGATGATGGAAAGAGCATTGGGAAATGATACAACGAAGAAAACCTGTGTCTAGTGAACGGCAGAACAAGGGTATTCCGCCAGGGTGTTTAGTTTGGGAAATGGAGGAACAAGGTAAGCATGATCATGATTCGTGTGATAAAGGACTGCGTGCGGGCAAAGTGTGTCCAGGGGTGCGTTAACGGACGGATACATAATTAGTATTTGGAAACGGTTGGGATGCTGTAAGAATGATGGCGGGGAGGGAATGGATAAGGGGGGGGGGGCGAGTAAAAGCCGTCTTTACCCTACCGAAAGAGATACCATCTTCCTTCTCTGGATTCCCCTTCTAACGATTCAAATTTATGCGATGAATAACTCCGAAAAATTAACGTAGGAGGCTGGCGTAGGCGTCGCGAACGAGCTTCCATTTCGCCCACCGTTCTCTCGATGGAGAGCCTGTGAGAAGCCTACGCTGTCGAATCACAAAAAGTGCTCTCGCTTAGCTATTGGAAGTTGTTTCGGCGTTTTATTGAGCGCCATTGTGATGGAAACATAAAAGAACTGGGGAGATGATGAGAGAAGTGCGAAGGAAAAAGGTACGAGAAAGCGTCTCTGAAAGGAAAAGTGTGCTTTTTCGATTATTTCCGTATTAAAAGAGCTTACTCTTGGTGGAGTCTTTCGTGTGCTATTTGAGTTGTCTTCCAAGAGTGTTGTGGAAGCCATTGCTGTGCGAAAGGAAAAATCGGGAAGCATCTGCCAAATGTCAATGGATACGATGGTGCGTTTCACCATTCATTTTGGGAGTAGTCAATTTTGTCATATTGGTTCACAAAACTGTGCATAAAGACTTTAACAGTCATTATTGTCTTCTCCTAAGACTCCTAAGAACCTTCTCCTTCTTGATTAAGATGGTTTCTATTTAGCAAACAATTAGAAAAAAATACTTCTAACTGCAGTAAGCGATGAAAAAATATCCTAGATTTTTCTTTTAAAGAATGCGTAAGGTAGTTTTTTGTAAGGTAGTAAAAACAGATTTAACGATAAATTTTATTTCCTGTATTATGAAAAACAGCGTGAATTCATTCTCATGTGTAAGAAATAATAATAGATCAACAAGTTTTTGGTAATTCACAACGTTTTTAGAGCTTTTTCTATTTTTTCTCATACACTAAGCAATTTTCATTACGAATCCTTTTTACGTTAGGTAATGTTTTTTCTTTATAACTCAGTATGGGCTCCTGTTGGATTTTTCCCCAGATATATACGTTTTCCCTTTCAGAAGTAATCTAAATCTAAAAGAATTCCAAAATATCTCATCAAAGGAAAAGCTATGGTTGCCTCCGCAATCTGCATGTTTATTCTTCCTTAGCGGTGCAATAGCCATGCACATGGAGCACAAATAATTTCTAAGAAAAGATCAATATCTTTGGGCTGGTGACTTAATGTCGTCATTAAGATTAAGTATCATCATTTCTTATATCTTTCCAACTTATTCATTCCGTCTTCCCATATATCCACATCTCCACGGATTCTTGTCTTTCCCTATATCGTTTTCTTGATTGACCACGTTTCTGATCCATTCAATACTATACTCCATATGTAACATTTTGCTAATCTATTCCTCAATTCCTTGCTTAATAGTCCACAGAGTAGCTATATTTTTTCTTTTGGATTCCTTCTTCTGCCATTGCTATCCTTCTTATCTCCGTTAAATATGACGCATCCTCAGTTATTATACTTCTTAAAAAATTGAATTTCTCTACTTGTTCAATATATTCATCTTCTAGTTTAAATTTCATTATTTTTACTTCCTTCCAATGATATACATTTGAAAACAACAGTATGTGATCAAAAACGATCAAATAGTCTTGTCCTACGATTCAACACGAGTAAGTGTCGTCGTACCATTTTGCGTACAAAGAACAATTCAAATGCTAGTTCTTGGGAGGATAAATGCTCTTAGGATGATCGTAGGGGACTTTAAATAATTCTTACAGCGGTAGATAGGATATGCTGGTTGCATCAAACTCAATCAAATAGAGGATAATTCTGGGATGAATGGAAGTAATTTTATTTTCATTAATTTAGTCTAAAATAGAAGCTTGCACTCTGAGAAGCAGTCTGGGGAGGGTTTACTTAAGCCTTTTCTGCGATAAACGATTTATAGTTGGGCTGCATTGGTCCGTAGCAGTTCGTGAATCCACGACGTATATGGTAATTTTCGAGATGAATTGAATGCTGAATAAAACAGCTGATCTACAAACATCTCTTTTGATACTCAGTAAATCATATTATTCGCTAAATAGAAATATTTTAGTTGTAATGATTAAACCAGCAAACAAACATAACTGAATATCCATTAAATAGTATTTATACAGGTGACGCTACTTTTGAGGGCAGATCCATAAAATCTTGAAAATGCAAACCACGGAAATAAATATTTAAGGCTCCGATCACATAGTTCTCGGAAATATTTGAGCATATCGAGATTTTGGGAATATAACCACGTAATACCTTCTTGGAATCCCTGAACCCATCGCAAGTGGAGCCAAATGATGGTTACGGTGAATAAAAATTATGACAAATTACGGTATTGGTAGGTATTTAAATGTTGACATCAATCATCCCTTATTAACTCATTATTCACCCAAAAAGTCGTTTTATTTATCACTATAGAAAATGTAAAGAGCGTTTCCCGAATGCTTCAATATCCGCTTATGGAAGCATAAATGGAACGAAACTAAGGCAGATATTCTGATATTGGAACATAATCATAGAAAACGGTAGCTTTATAAGACTACGATCTCACAGATAAATAATTTGGCGCAATATAGAGAGATACGGGAATTTAATATGCATTGAGGTAAACGGAGAATGGAAGAGATTATTCAGGATGTCAGAAAAATAACCAAGAAAATGAATATGACCTGAAAAGACTGGTTAAGGATATCATTCCGGTAGGGTGAAACGATTCAAAGATACCATCAAATATTTCCGAATACTTTTGGTTTGGTAGCGAAGCTTCTTTATTCTTTTAAAATCAGCACTAACTGACAAAGAAAGCAGCTGCTATTGCAATTTTATTTTCACTTGTTTCATTAACTTTTATTACAAAATCCCTTTCTATCCCAATAGTGAATGAATGCGAAAAAATTTCTCTCTTTTAGATTACATTCTTCCGTATATTATGCACGGATACTCCTTTGTATAATTAAATTGTCATTTCAAAGAAATGTGGATTTATCTATGCATTACTTTTTCTGAAAACTTGTCTTTCCCCAAGGTACCCCTAAGTCAGAACTTCCTTTAACTCTAAGTCATCGGATAAAAATCGGATGACTCCGCAGCTCCAGTGTGGGTCTCTTTTCAATCATCTTTTCTCTTTTGTGCCCCGGCTCTTGCCATCAAAGAGGCGATAACCTCGGAGTGGGCGAATTGCTTTCCTTAATACTTTCACATCTCTCTCGTTAATAAAGCAACGCGTGCCTAATATCTGAACTTTTGACTTTTATCGATGAAATTTCGCCCACGATTCATCGAGCGTACATTTAGAGATAGGATTTCTGAAAAATCTCTTTCGATTCATCGATAAAATAAGAATCTTTCCTTAAAGTATCGTGACCGGGAGGAAATTTAAGGAATAAAAGAAGGCAAAATGAAACAAATGTGGCGAAGAGAAAATTCTCTGGGAATGAGTGGGCAGCGGATGTTAAGAGAAAGAAGTGGGCGAAAGAGAGTCAGAATGGCCCGAAGGAAGAAGGCGAATTGTATTATAAACAGAAAATGTAACTTGAAAGATGAAACGAAAGGAGAAGGAAGATTAAAAGGGCACAAAGATACTCTGAGGAAGGTAAGGTAGGGATTGGAAGAAGGGAAGAATGAGGTTAAGGAGGGAACGAGGGAGAAAGAGGGAGACTGAGCGAGGAGAACTGGAAGAGAAAGCGCCGCGGGATGTGAAGATCGCAGAAAAAGAAAACCGAGGGAGCGGAATAAATTAGAGAGAAGAAGAAAAATGAATGTAGATCGGAAGAGTTGGTGGAAAGAAGAGGGGGGGAGGAAATAGTTCCCTCTTCCAAGGGGAAGGAGAGAAAATGAAAATTGAGGGAGAAGAAAAGGAGTGAATAAGAGGGAGAAAGGTGAAAGATAGGCGTGGAGTTGCGGAAGTGGTAGAAGAGATTGATCTGCAAATGGAAACTGGGAAAGAGACGGAAAAAGTGGGAAAAGGGGGTGAAAAAAGCGAAGAGAAAGAGGGGAGCGGACGAACAAATGTGCCAATCCGTGCGCGGTGGGCAGCCCATTGTGAAGAGTGAGGGGGGGCGGGTTGGACTGCGGGGGCATCGAGTTGGGGGTGGGCATTTAGAGGGGAGGATAAATGGGAGGCGTCGTACGTTGTTAGGTCGCCTGGGGGTGCGTGGGAGGAGAAGGTATTATGTAAGGGATGAATGCGAAAGGAAAGGAGAAGGGGAAAGAGGGTGCACACATGATGTCCCGGAGAGAGAAAGAGAGTGATAGGGGAATGAGGAATTGCCTTAAGGTAGGTTTTTTACTCGAAGAAAGAACAAGAAAGGGTTAAAAATGAGTTCAAGTAGCGCCATAAAAGGAGGAATTCGGGAGAGGCGAAAGAACCAACACGTGAAAGTAGGTTTGTGCGTGAGGCGAAAAAAGATCTAAAGGACGGATGATGATGCTGTTCTTCTCGGTTTCTTGCCGAGGGTACACATATGGACCGGCTCAAATCCTCTTATTCTAGTCTATGTCAACATGGAAGGCACATTTATTCGTACTGGAAAAATGATCGATTGCTTAACCACGATTCATGCTGTCCACCTGAAAATTAAATCTTCCTCATTGGCATGAGAACTAAAATGGTGAACAAGGATGTCGTAATTCTTTCCTGCAGCCAAAACCATGGGTAACCAACCTAAGGTACCGATACCACTTTGGAGTTCGGAGTTTATTCAGGGGTACGGTGAATAGGTGGTTGATAAGCATGTTACTGTATTGAAATGTTGAAGAATTTGTTTTATCGGCAACAGTTTAAGATTATTTTATGATGGTACTGTCTGTCAAATATGTGCATGGTCTAGAATCCACACTTTCCTGTGTGATTGAATGGTCAACTTTATACTTTCCTTCTTATGATATTGAATAAGAGTAAGAATAACTAGTACTCAGAACCTATTGCAGAGGAGGGAAACCTGCAGCCTTCAAGACTCCTGCGCTTTTTATGATTCAAAATATCCTTTTGTTCACCTACCTAAAATAAACTCACTTGTTTAAAAAAATTTTATTTTCCAGCATAGTTACTGACAGGAGAAATTAAATAGCTGTGGTGTATCAAGTAGGGCCTAATGGCTGATGCTTTGTGATTTATTAATCACTTCTGTACTTGCACATACGAGTAATCTGCAAATCACTGTATAAACACTTTATCTCTACTACTAAAACTTTTAACGTCGTATATCTAGTATTTTGCGTCGTATATCTAGTATTAACAATTTTAATAGCTCTCCCCCCTCTCTTCGCCTGTAAATAACACAGCAATGGCCAATGCGTCACTATGAACAAAGTGAATAAGCAGTGAAGCGCCACCACAGCTATCGTATGCGACCGAATGGTAAATACCCTCCAATGGAAAAAGTTTCCCCATCCCTCTTCTAGAGAAATACGGATACCAAAAACGTTGGACAAAGCTTAGTGTTCTAAGTCTAAAACCTTTTTTGCCTTTCGTGAGGTATTGTGGGCGTTCCCTGACACCTAGTTCGTCAGTATGAAGCATCGTATATATAAAAAGCAAATGTCTGTCGTCTGTCCGTCTGTCCGTCCCCTATTTATCTAAGAAACGGCTTGATTTAGAGATCTGAAAGAAACTGCATTGTGTTTTTACGATGCTGAAACCCCTAGAAAATAGGAAAACTATTCTTATGTCTGTAAAGGCCTGGGTTCGAACACAGGAGCCCATAATACGTTTCCAGAAGAAATATACGTAAAACAGGTTTTCGTTACCTGCAGAGGTTGTTTCATTTAAATAATTAAATTAGAAACAATAGTCCTACGAAACCGAGACAACAGTCTAAAGAAAGGAAAATGATCATAGATTCTTTTTTTAGTCGTGAAATATTTACATAGATCCTAACTTTCGAGGATTTTGATAAAACACACGGAAAATTCGTACATTTTTTTCGGAAATAAACAACCCATCCCTTTGATGACCAAAGCAATTGTTAAGCATTGATTTCATGAGTTATCTCATATAAATACACGAGGATAATCAGTTAGTATATTTTTCCATGAGAAATGTACGTAAAATAGGTTTTCGTTACCTGCTGAGGTTGTTTCCTTTACAAAATGAAATTAGAAAGAATAGTCCTACGAAACTGAGACAAGTGTCACAAGAAAGGAAAATGATCATAGATTCTTTTTTTAGTCGTGAAATATTTACATAGATCCTAACTTTCGAGGATTTTGATAAAACACATGGACATTTTGTAATTTTTTTTAAATAAATAACCCATCCCTTTGACGACTAAGGCCATTGTTGAAAATTAATTTAATGAATTATCCCATATAGGTGCATGGGGTTAATCAGGTCTTATAATTTTTATAAGAAATTTACGCAAAGTAGACTTTCATGACTTGAAAAAAGTAGAATAAATATATAAATAATGGTAAGAAATATTTTGAGTTACTATGACCTTACGACGGAAGTTTTTTGTGCTTGGGAGGACCACATATATACAATAATAGATATTTTTAAACTAAATTAAGTTCCGTCATACTCGACGGGGGCGTTTACTAGTCACATAAGAAAAATGCAACGATTACGTAAGACTACAAAAACCAGTGACAGTTTCTTCTGCCTCAAAAGAATAAACAAACATAATTTTTATACGGCACAGGTTAATACCCTACCTCATGACATGTTTCCGCTGCGAAATTTCACCCTTTATCAATGGAAAATAATGACTGATTACGTGTATCAAAATATATCTGCTTTCACATACGCTCCCGACGGACAATTGGATGCCAACCAAATTCTCCTATTCGGTCGCCGGGAGACATGGAGAGGGATCGCAAACATCTCTAGCGCAGAGATATGAAAGGGAATAATAGGGCATCATTAATTGAGAAAATTCGAGGACGCCGCGGCGAGGACGACTAATGCGAACCGTGCTACAAATGAAGGGTTATGCGAAGTCTCAAAGGGAACGGAGATTGGTGAAAGTGAGGGAAGAACTGATGGTACAATAGTGATTACGTAGGGCTAGAGACGCTAGGAAATAGGACGACGATGGTAATAAATTGGCCATGAAAGCGGAGAGCGCGGCCGAGGACGTGCGTCACGTATCAAGTGATACAGCGGCTTACGAGGCACAAAGTGGCCGTAAATGCGGTGCTGAAAATCTTCTGAAAAAGAAATAAGTGAAGGAATGACTCCTTGATAATGGCCACCACACATCGCGGCGAAGATAAACGCTGCAAGGAGCCATAACGGGTGGTGTGATTACGACGAAACTGCTCGTTAATGCGGCTTATTTTGTAAGCAAACTGGATGAGACTTCCTGAATCGCATTCAAGTCGTTCCGGTTTGACGATGTAGGAAGTACATGCAAGATCTTCGAGAGAAGTAATAGGATTTCGCTTGCAAAAAGAGGTTTTAACGATCGCGAATTAAAATTCGTGACAAGATTTTTAATCCCCAACGCGTGACTGGCTTAACAGCTCTTTGCCTGGACATATCTGTGTTCCTGTGTGTAAAAGTAATTAAGTTAACCCGGAAATTAGTGTAGAGATCACAACATATGAGTTATGTGATATAAAACAAAAATCGCCAAACGCTACCCATTTATTCTGGCTATTAATTGAGGGTTAGATGTAAGAGAATAGATATTCTATTATATTCTAATTTACAATAATTTCTCTGCATATTTGACGAAAAACGATGAAAAAAGATTCCCGATTTCAGATCGTGAAGAGTATTCGACGATGAAGTCTCTATTAATTTTTTTTTAACTATAACCCTTCCTATTTCCATTAGCATTATTATTCAAACACGTAATGAATCACAGTTTTCTGTTCTGCCACCTCCATGTTCATTTCCAAGCTTAAATGAGGTTTAATTTAACTTGCAAAAATACAGCATAAACTTCTCCTGCTTCTTTATTACAAGTTCTCTGAATCAAATTACATTTTCTGACATTACATCTTCACGCCGCCCATATAATGACAGAGAGGAATGGAAAAGAAATGAGGGGAGAGCGGAAAGAAACAGCGGGCGTCCATGCACTGTCATAAAGGTCCCTACAAAAAAGAACTGCGGGAGATGGCAGAAAATGAAATGGGACGGAAATGAATAAGCCATTTTCGCGGAAGAAGTACGAGCAAGGAATAAACGAGTTTGAAATTGCGGGACTGAGAAACGGCGGCCGGTGCGATAATATAGAGGGACAAAAGGGAAAAATGAAAGAGTCGTTTATGTGATGTCCGTGAATGCGTGTGTCCAGCGCAAGTATCGACTCGAAGGAGAGGATGAAATTACATCATGGAAGGAGCGGAACGGGCAAATGGAGGAAAGTTGATCAATGGAATTGCCGCTGGGACAGAGATTTATAGGATAGTGAGACAAATAACAGCCGCGGGGGATTTTTCCATATCTCAGAGAAAAAATAGCTCCGGATCCGGACGTGAAAGGAAATTATTGTAATCAAATATTAGGCAATCTTAAATTGACAGATTATACGTGCGCAAATGTCTATTGATACTGGATAATATACATGTAATAAATTCCATTATGGAAAATTATCTCGGTGATTCTCATATCTAACGTGCATTAGGGTACGCAGGTCTTAAATTAAGTGAATTACAACGAATTTTGCATGGAACAGCACCGAAAGTCCGGGAAAGTTTAATAAATATGTATATTGTCGTGCTGTAAAACATAGCTTAAGATATACTAATACACGATTATTTATTTGGGTAGTTGTAAAAATGCAATGATTCTTCCCGCGATTTCACATGATTCAAATGTCAAGGACCTTTCTCTTTCAACTTTCCCAGTAAAATTAATGGATGACGAAGATAGAATTTCTAAAAACGAGCCAAAAGGAGGCGAATAACGCGTGACTCCTGAAGTCAATTCACCCAGATACGATGTGCTTGTTAGCAAAAGGAAGGCTTAAAGTTCTTGTAAAAACAAATGCATTCAGGTAAATCCAAATATTTTACGATACGATTTACGATAAAAACTGCAAGTAGCTGACTCTAAGCTGGATTTGTAGACTTATTTCATTCATGAATTTTATGTCAGCTTGAAAGAATGAAATTGGGTACAGTTACTCAAACCATTTACAAAATCTCTACAGTAATTAATTTTCCAAGCTTCAAAAAACCTTGTAATTTCTCTTGGAAGTTTATTCATTGTAATTATTCGTACCACTTTTCTTCACTGAATAGGAACCTTTGTGACAAACTTTTTCGAGACGTAAAATACTCTGCAATGAATCATAAGTATTTTAAATTAATAAGGCATTCTTCAGTTACAGCATTATATACTGATAATTCAGAGACAATTTAATTGAACTTGATTATTGTCTATCTTATAATATGACATTGACAATTTTGTTAAATATATTTGGTTTTCGTAAATTTCACCGTTACTTAAGCCACAGATTTTTTGCTATATATAAGTATTTTTATACAGGTGTTATTCAACGAACTAATTTATGAAGGTGCTATGAAAAAGATGAATTTACGGGAAAAAAGGTGAAATGTCAGCTGTTGATATTTAATGATCCTGCGGGCCTTTATTGCCGGATAGGATTTAAAATTACTAATGCATAATCCGAGGACACCACAGCCGACAAAATATCAATAATTACGCAATTAAAAAAGCCTAGGGAATAGAACGTTTCCACAACCAGTGTTCTTTTGAAGTACTGCAAAAAAGTTACATAAAAACCAATTTGACATTGAAAGAGATGGAGAGTATTAGGAGACTCGTCAGAAAACAACGCCAGAACTAAATGAAAACTAATGCTCGACTTCTTTAAGAACATCATCGAGGAGAATGTTCATAATTTCCATAGCTTCCAAACGTCCTCGCTCTAATTTCCTAGAATTAGTTGTCTCTAAGACATCGCTCGACTACGTACACAAAATCTGCGAAAATTTAGGCATGAGCTCATCAAAAGGCATTATTCCGAAACTAGGATGGCATGATCAGATCACTCTTCCCGTTCCGGAATCCCCGCTGTTCGTCCTCAGTTAAAATATCGAAATTTTGCTCCACTTTCAATAATTGCCTCTTCATCCTGAGGCCATTCGTCATTGGATCTTCCCACTTCCAAGTGCTGCAAGGTCATATCTGTTCTATTCACGTGCTCCCTCGTCCACATCGCTCACAATCCCACGGATTCATAACTTGCCTTAAACTACTCGCTCCCTTATTTTCGCTCCTTCCCACACTCGCCCCACATTTTCTCAACATTAACCCTTGCTCTTTCCAAGAAGTCTACGAAAAAAATTGCCTCTGGAATAAGCACGTTATTTCCAAACGCGATCTTAAGCCGTCAAATTGATACCTTCCGCGACCTATAAAGTTGGCTGACAACAGAAAAGGGGGACTTTCTATTAAAGGTTTCGTTGTATTACTGATTTTTTCTTCGCTTAGTCTCCAAGTTGCGCTCGCTCCCTCATAAGGCGATTCTGGCGCGACCGCCAAATTCTATTAAGGCCGCGTGTTGATTAAGGAGCTTGTGACTGACTTATTTTCCCAATCATCTCACAGTCACAATTAACTCAGTTGTGTAGGCGAAACGAGGTCGATTGGTATGTTTAAGGAGATGTTTTTGTGACCTCCCTTTTTAGCTTCATAATGTAGGCCGTTGAAATAAACTTTTGAATGATTGTACATGTCATGCTGAGAAAATGCAATAATCGAGAATGCTCTCAAATTCTAGATGTTGCCAAAAAACCTTGTATAGAAGCAACGATTCTTATTGCATGTGAGTATGAAGAAGTAACTTGCACAGGCATTTTCATTAAGCAATGCAGTTGAGATGTAAAATTTAATACAGAGCGCACAAAATTCTGCACCGCTCTTAATTCTATAATACGTCAAAATATGGTCGAATTCCTTATTTTCAGACGTACAATTTTAATATAAAATAGGGTTTTTTGTCACGTAGACCCCCTCATATTCCTTGAGATAAGTTCTTCATCAAGTTTTGTCAGGCTTTTGGCCATTTTTCATTGAGTATCATAGGTATCACATGCTGCCATCTTTACTTCAATATTGAGATTTATAATTTGATGTGCCAATAAGCAGGGTTGCCAATTTAGGCATTCGAGATTTAACGGGGAATCGATATTTGCTCTAGGAATGGGAACCGCCATGGGAACACGACAAAGATTTCGGGGTTTACCGCCCAGTTCCCGATCGCATTGAAATTGCAGCCGGTTTGGTTCCCGAATGGTCACTTAATTGTCTCTAATCTGCGTACACTAACGGGCTGCTTGATTGGACCGAGTACAGTACATCTCGTTGCAGAACCAAATTGGATAGCTTTATGACGTACGCAAACACCTGGGATACCCATAGAGACGCACACGCGCCGGTGGAAGTTAGGAAAGGAGAACGCGAGAGCAGTCCGATGGTTCTTTTGACTTAGAGCACCTCTAAACTCCGGGCGTCAGGTTAAACGTGGTGCTAATGAGATGCGCTCAAAATGTCGGTAAATAGGAGGGCGCCGGAGGGTGCCCGAGATAATTCCGAACCCTTGAGGCGATTGCCTCCCCAGAAAGCCTCCCCCCTCACTTCGCTAAAACAAACCTTTTCCAGTCACCGCTCCCCCCGGGGCTCCCTTGCCAAACTAACGCAGCAGTCATGATTATCGCTAAAGCACGGAATATAAATGCCTCCCGGAGATAAAAATTTGGAAAGCGAAAATCCCAGATGAGTGGCGGGGGAAAGTAACATATGGGTGAGGAATATATGTTACAAAATTAATGATTTTGTAATGGCGCGGACTTAATTTGAATCTCTCCCGTGAGTTAGCGTCAGAGCCGGTTATAGACAGTGAGCAAGGGAGGCAATGCCTTAGGCTGCGGCAATTAAGTGATAGAATGTCGGAAATTATATGAACACTTATAATTAAAAATATACCCTTTTTACCAAGAGCAGCAGGAAATACGTCAATTTAGATTGATACTGTAGCAAGTACAACAAAGTAGCAAAAAAAAGGAAAATGTTGACGAGAAGAAAAAAAATCAAAAGACTAAAAAAGAGACAGCAAATACAGTGATATATCGTGAGATAAACCTAATTTTATAAATGTGCCCTTAGGTAGGAAAAAGATCGACAGAAGGAGGAATGGAAATGTAAAAATGTATGGTAGAAATTTTATTCCAAATACTTAATTTCATTAATTATTACATTTGATACAATAGTATCATAAATGTCTTGTTGAGAAAAGATACCTTTATATTGACATTGATAAAGATATCTTCATATAGATATATTTTTATAGATATATATAAAAAAGGATTTCAGTTGGCAATTAAAAAGAGTTCCATTCTAACCAAAAACAGCATTATGCCACCCTCATAAAGTGTGACCCCTTAGGCAATCGTCTCACATTGTCACCGTTTGAAGCCGGCCCTGGATGTAGATGAAATGAAGAAATGGGGAGTGTTGGGGAAAGCTGAGAATGCGCTAGGAAAGCAACGCACCGTATCCTAGCGACGTGTAGAATAGTTTGAAGGGCTCTCGGATGGGAGATGAGATCAGGCGTGAAAAGAGGCAGAGATGGAAGTTTTCGCCGCGAGGTGTGTTCGTCAAACGCAAGGGGGGAATGGAAGGTGAGGGAGAGTTTGCCTGCAAGAGGGGCGGGGAAAAGGGAACAAAATGGTATTTTTGCTCAGATAGCTTCATTAGCATAACACTGCGCCTAAATCTTCAACCGCGCGCTATTTTTTCTCCGGCCACGGGCGGGCGAAGAAAACCTATTCAAGGACCCCTCGCATGAAGATGGAGGCAAATAAGTTCTTTATTTTAACAGGAAAACCGAGGATGGAATAAATATAAGGGCGGTGAAAGTTGGGCGAGGTTCCATCTCTTTAATTAGCTCGCGTTTACTGGATTTTAAATCCGGGTATTTTTAAAACTCGGTTATTTTGGAAGGTTGTTTCGGAATGAGTTATTACGCTGCGAATGGAAATGGCTCCATCGTAAACATTCTAGATGTAAATCATCAAAAAAAAAAGACTCGCTGTTTGTGGATTCGAATGCTTGACTGCGTGAGATCCAAGTCGATTCGAATGAACTTGAGAGGGGCGGTATAGCATCAATGAAGTTCCGAAGTTCTCGCCTGCTTCCATTGCGAATGAAAAAGTGAGAGAAGAAACTATCGGAGAAAAGGACTCGGAAGAGCTCTCTAACTTGGCGGAAATGCGTATTGAATGCAGAATTGAGTAAGATATTGCGGCATCCATAGATCAAGGTCGGAATGGAAACATGATTTTCCACGATATGACAAATAAAATAAGATTATTGGTAATCAGTTCAAATCGAGATATTCGAAAGCTATTATATTCCTAAATTCTGCTCATAAATAGACCTGAATAGTGTACTGAGTTCAATCAAACTACGAAGCACGGCTAGATAATTCGATTGACTTGAGCAATTATCCGAAAAGTAAAAGATCCGGGTTCGAGTCCCGGTACTGTTCCACTATTTACAAGTCCGTTTCTATTTAGGATGTTTCCAAAGTCCACACCTTCGCATTCTAAGTTACCTTTTACTACTGGCACTTATGCTAAAGCTGAACTTTATTACTACTTGAATTTCAATTTTGTTATCAACTGGAAAAGCAAAGAGTAAAACAGTAGCAAAACTGATTCGAACGTAATTTTTAATGCAGGTAACAAAGTCAGCTGCAATATATCTCCTCGTGGGAATTCCATAAATGTTTCACCTATTTGGTGAAGGCTAGGAGAGGTACAGTCATGAGCAAAAAAAACACAAAACTTGCGGGTAACATAAGATTCGGAATTCTCTGAAAAACTCCTTCAGTGGAACACGTTGCAAAACTGTAAGGAGACCATCTCAAAGATAACGGTAGTTATATTCGCTGCAAATGTGGGGGGGGGTTGGTTTAAAGGCATAGTAGGAACATCGCGAGCGGCTCCCGTAGCGGACACCCATTTAGAAGGACGGACCTAATTTTAAGAAAGACATTGATGGAAACGTCGCGTATATGCGATGGAAGCTAAAATTTGTATGAGTTATACACAGTGCAGATTGAATGAATTCGCAATTTAGAATCATCAATCAAGTCGAATACATCTTTTTACCGCAAAATCAACGTTATGGACCTCCGACTCCCTGATTCTCTAACGGAAGGAGAACAAGTGCAAGGAGCAGTCATATCATTTTACCGGCACCCGGAATTTTGGTCCGCGGAGATTTGGTCCGCTACGTTTTGGTCCGCTACGATTTGGTCCCACGACAATTTGGTCCCGCTACGATTTGGTCCGCGACGATTTGGTCCGCGGCGGCTGGGTGCTACGATGATTTAGTAACGACATGCGATAAATTTTTTGTTGGGCAAGGCTGAGATTTCTCATAATTAATTGTTCTTGTTGTTTCTGGATAGAATTCAATAGTTTTGTTAGTATTTAACCTTTTGTTAA
>KZ308240.1:345656-361384 GCA_000376725.2 Ladona fulva
TGCGCAGATACTGATTCATATCGCACTTTAGGGTAGAGGTATATCTATGACTAACTCCGTAACGCAGTCACTGACGCCTTGAAGTTTTAATCTTTGCAATATGTAAGGCAATCTTCGAACCACTAACTTATGTTGGTCGACTATCCATATACCTTTATTCATCTGTTGCTACTTCTGAACCCCTTATTAATAAACTATAAGAAAGAGAATGTATTCGTGGGAAAAAATCTTTGGAGCTGAAGGCTATTGAAGGAAAAACCCACCATGCCGGAAAACACCCACACAAGAAGAGGGGTGAAAAAACCCGCGAAAACACAGAAATTGCATAACGCACAATTAAACATAAATTCTACAACGTAATTACATTTAAAGATGATTAAATGTCTAATGTGTTTAAATCTAATGAGCATCAATGACATAAGTTAAGTTATTATCGCTATTTTGGTTCTTTTAAATCCCTTGTGCCACAGTAAATCATTAAATTTTTAAATAAGCAAGGAGAGAAATAGGGGCAAAGTTAGAATTATGAAAATTACTAATTCAGAGGAGCTGATGAGAAATATATTAATGATATATTAACAATCAAAGCTAATCCCTGGTTATTTGATTTTCTATCTTACTTGTCGTTGTTAGAGACAAGTTAAGGGATCATTTATCTGCAAGGAAAAAAAGAAAAATGTTATATAACTGGCTAGATAAATTGCTTGACTATATTCTTTAAATCATTTCTGTGTATTTCTATTTGTGGTATTCTATTGGTAAACAAAGCAAAAGCCTTAATAATCTATCCATCCCCCATCGTTCCTGATTACCAAACGAAGACCCAAGTAATCACGTTATTTTAAAACTCTAGATTACAAAAGCCCAGCTGTTGGGATGGGGCATAGCATCCAGGTGCATTTCACCATGGATCAGTCTGCAGGTGTTGTGGTTTCGTTTTTTCTCATTTGCTTCCCCTTTCGTTTTTCCAATTGGGAATATTTAGGTTCAAGGAGGCCCATTATTTCATCCAATGTGTCATTCTTCCGACATAATGCTTTCTATCCCTGTTTTAGGAAGTTTGCTCGCCACCTCGCCTATCGTCTTGCGCGTGTTTATCGTGTAGCTCTACCGCGTGGAAATGAAAGGTTTTGGGAAAAACCAGCGGATCCGCTGGGACAATATCTGCATTGTTTCTAGCGTGGTTGTAGGGTGAGGAAAGGTTTGGGCACCCTGGCGCTCCTTAGTAAGCGGTAAGGCTCCCATTCGAAGAGTGTCCTTCGGGATAGGAATTATTTGTGAGGCCTTAGTATTTCTTGATTATTATTAAAATTACTGTATTCTTGTAGTAGATAAGAAGAAGAAACATTTATAGCTGAGTTCTGCAGTTATAGCAGTTATAGAGAGAGATTGTCATTGACAATCATAACCTAAGCTCGTGATCATAATACTTACGCATAAAAATGATGATAAATTTGAGAAAGGATAAAATTCATACTATATTCCAAGAAAATTTGCAACGGAATATTATGAAAATGTAATCACCGACTTGTTCAATGATTACCGAAGCAAAATTACTTTATTTGGTATTCCTTTTCAGAATTCTTTCACAAATCAATCCCAGAAATTAATTCTTTCAATCTATCGTTTGATTGTAGTTTTCAGCTTCCGGTTTTCTCGATTGCTTAATAAGAGAAAATTTCCCATTTAATATTAAAAACAAAAGCTTACCATAATGTCGGTCGACCAAAGCGAAAAATATTAAAATTTGGATCATTTATTGATTCGGACTCTACATAATAAGTGCTAATGATTGTAAAAAGTTAACAAGAACGGAATTTAAGTTTTTAATGATGCCAAATTGCATGTTCAATTAAGCTTTCACGTTACCGCTGTCATTCATTTGAAATGCAAAATTAAGTGGTTATACTGCGAAATATAAAAATAATAAATCACAGCCGCGCAATTAATTGCCCACTTATCCGAAGACAACCGTTAAAATAGTAAAAAATCGTCGATTCGTCATTTGAAAGAAAAAAATATTGATGACGTCAATATTCATATTTTTATCAGGATTGGGCTGACATTATGACCTAATCATTAATTTTGAATAGTAATTAATGTGGATATTACAGGTTGATTAACATTTCCTGCAGTAACTATTCCACTCTTCCAAATGTCGAATAACAGCGAACGTGAAAAATGCTCCCTTTAATACCGAAATAGATTGTTCTCACGTACTGATAAGAAATAATTTGATTTGCTACACAAAAGTCTGCATTTCTCGAATAAGGCTTCTGAAATAACCTCCCTGTGTACCGCTTTGAGCTTCTCCTACAAAGGCATTCCGTTATTATCTTCTCTTAAAGGAAAATCAACGGAAAGGATGAAGAATGGAATAAAATAGACAAGGATAAGAACATCACTCACCCACTTCCTTCTAGTGAACATCCAAGTTTTATTGTTTAGAGGCGCGCATTATTCAAATCCGCTTCAAACTGCGTACCGAGATGCCGTCCATGCACCTCGTAATGCATTAAAGGGAATTCAGCAGATTGCGTCATTCTTCATCGCGGATCGCGGAGCGCATTTCGCGTTTCATAGTGCTCATCCGTACTTGATCTCGAAGCACGCGGAATCGATCATAGAAATGATAAATTCCGGGCGCATTTCGGAGAATCAAGGGAAAATAGAGGAGCCAAATCCCATTATTTACGAGTCGAAGGCGCCCCGTTTAAACGGATATGGGAGCGGGAGAAGATGGGCTCTCTCCACGCTTTACATTCCCATCTCCACAAATCATCACACTCAATCTGCGAAAACGTCTCTTTTCGCGTAATGTTCCTCCGCTGCGCACTTCCCAATCAATTGCGAGCGCTGCGGCAGTTTTCCGCGAGATTCTTTCCCCCGCTACCCCGTAATGACATAAATGCCGGCTGACTCCATATAAGGAGATTTTCTCCCGACGCCTCCCGCATTTTTCTTTACTTTGGCTCGGAAAATATTTGCCTTTTTCCCTCATTTTTTCTCCCTCAACGGTTCGCCCCTTTGAGCCGCTCTTCCTTATCTCTCTCCATTCCCCAATTCTGGGAAAAATGGGAAAGAGAAGCCCCCCCTCCCCCTGCCTAACCGCGGTCTCCATTTTGCCGAAGAAGAAAGAAATCCGACGAAAATATGTTATTTTTTGTTCTTCAAAGACTCTAGCGAGAGGTGCTTTATTCTTTTTTCCTTCCCTCTCCCGTGGTCGCACCTGGTGCCACACCGCCAAACCTACCAGATTGGAAACGGAACGACCAGAATATCTCGGATCCGAGCCTACGGGGGTTATTCCTGACCCAAAGGGAGGAAAACTGAGATGAAGAAGAAGATGGAGATGAAGTAGGAGAAAAGAGGAGAAAGCGGAGGATAGGGGTTCGACATAAAGAACGAGATGGCCCAAGAAAAAGATAACAGAGGAATGGCATGAACCATGTTTGAAATTGAGACATTAAGGCCCTTCGATACATTTACTTCCGCCTGTTAGTACATTCATCAACTCGAAGGGTAGTTAAATCCTAAAACCCATCCACTGATAGTTTTTGATATTTGTTATGATTCCCAGAACCACTCCATATACAAAAATATCATCGATGTATATACGTGTATAACAGTGTTGGAAATAACACATTCATTAAGATATGTTGTAATGGTTGTAACATAATATTTAAGTTAGATTCATTGCTGGTATACAGCAGGTATTAACTTTGAAGAGGGTATGAAACGACTTGTTTAGAGAGAAAAGGAGCAAGGCAGATAGTCTTTGCTCCCCTCATGGAACTACAACACGATGAACGGAAAAATTCCAGGTAAGTGCAAGGTAATGATTACATGGATAACACTTTTCACAGCACTCAATGATGCATGTCAAAAATAAATGGTATTTTTCAACATCAACCATACCTCAGTAACGTTTGAATTATAATGGCCATTAACTGTTATTGTGGCAAATTAAACTGTTACTGTGGCAAAATTAAACAAAAATACATCTAAAAGAGATGCAAAAAATACCAAAAATAACTTTACATATTAATTGAATCAATGAAAAGAAAAAAATTGAACTAGAAAAGAATGTAATCAAACGATTTTTAGGAACTACGAATGGTGATGCAAAGAGGCTATGCCGATAGGATATCCCACGTGATGGTATTAATCTCCAGATCCATGTTTTATATTAAAGTAACTACCAGTGGGAAAGATTAAGGTGAGGGATAGGAAACACACTTTTATCCAATGGCCACAATTAAAATATAACGACGTTTTTCACATTAATCCCGAAGTAAAGGAAAAGTTATGGCTGTGTAAAATAAACGATGGGAAATGCGGATAGATGATGACTAGATGAGACGATTCATTGGAGGGAGATGATTATAAAACAAAGAAAGATGTAGAAAGAAAGACATCAATGAATCGGTTTGGACGTAAAAGGAGAATGGCCCATAAACTTCCTTAATATCAGCGCCTTCGAGTTTCATTTCACAGCCAAGCAACAGTCCTCTCGAGGTTTAAAAATCAGTAGCTGTATAAAATATCAACTATTCACCAAACATGATGAGAAGTGATTGCTGGCAAAGTATTTTCTATACTGATGCATCTTCATGGAATTCGTCAAAACGACAGGAATTTTCGTGGGCCAGAATTACTGCCAAGTGCGTGTTTCATCCGAAGGGCAAAGCGGAAGGTGATCATTAGTCAAGAGGATTAGAAATTAAACACCAAAATACGTAATACTCGCTGATATTTTATCTTTACTAGTACTGAATTCTTAAACCTGTCAGACATAATTTCTCTCTTTAGGGCTTCAAACCGGAATAGGAGCCAATAATATTTCACTGCTTGATCTTTTTGCAATAAGGTTTGCTTTATAACATTTTTAATACAGAATAGGACGGGTTTTGTAAGGTAATGACTTGATGATGAATTTAAGTTACCAAACCGGCCATTATTCGTATTTAATATAAGATTTACGNCTGCCCATTGGTCTCGCACAATAAGCCCCAGATACACTACTAACAATCACACAGAGAATGCCTTCAGAATCTTCTTTCAAGTAGTTATTTCCGCACAGTACTGCTCATCATAGAATTGCGCTAACGTAAGTATTTCAGTATCTAATCGAAACAGGAAATGACGGGAACTGAGCTACATAATCTTTATGTCTTACATACATATCTACCAAAAAATTGTTATACACACATCTCTGCCTATCGTTATTTACAAACTACTCTATTGTTATATTTACAATTTAAACAGCTATGAATTATACAATTTAACAAAAATCTCCGAAGTAACAATGCCATTGATATATTCAACCAATGAGTACACACACACAATGTATCATAATAAAATATTACACTTTTACCTTAGAATGCATACAATACTTATATCATTATGAAACAAAGAACAAGTTAAACATAAACAAAGCAATCAATACTTAAAAGGAATTAAAGCGTGTTCTGGCTGTAAATATTAAAGTTGGACTGGTTTCTGGGAAACACGTTATTAAAATAAAAATGATATCCGTAGGTAAGGTTTAAGAAATAGAGCAATAAAGAAAATTAGAAAGAGCAACGAGGAAACGACATGGAAAAGGACTGAGGAAAAAAATATTAGTTAGGAAGATACGAAAGAGCAAGAGAGGAACACGAAGAGAATAAAAGGAAGATGAGTGGGTGGGGTCAGAATCTGCTATCTAGACCACTTATTTTCTGTGCTTCTCTCCACTCCCACTTGTTTGAAGAAAAGAAAATGAAAGAGAGATGAGAAAGAGAGGGCGATAATGGTTGTCGAGAGCGGAGGAGATAGGATGTGGGATGAGAAATTGGTCCAGAGGCCTATGAAGTGCTTGTGCGAGATAGGGAAGGTGAAAAGGGAAGAGAATGGGTGTTTTGAGACCCAAGTAGTGGCGAAGGGAAATAGAATAAAAGTAGATAAGGGAAGAAAATGATTTGGAAATTGAATAAAACTAAAGGGGAATATTTTTTAGATTGAGAAAACGGTACTTTAGAATAAGTTAATAACTCATAAACAAATAAAAAGGAGCAGTGCTTAAGACTAAATATCAATTTCGAATAAGGTAATACAGAATTTTAAGAGATGTGAAGATAATGTAATGACGTACATGAAGTAGAGGTGAAAGCATGTAAATGAGAAAAATGGCGTCCCGGAACTAATATATCAAATCTAAGTACATGATAGCTATATATATACTTAATATAATATATATAATTGATTGGGAAAATTGTGAATGAAAAAATCATATAATCCTATGTATGTACGAAGCATTATATACTCGTAGAAGAATTGAAGGCAGAGAACGATTCAAAAGAGAGATTCGTTCGACAAGATCCTGGCAAAGAAAGGGTACTTCAAAAGAGGAATATGAATGAAATTGAGCAAAATAAAAGATAAATAATCCCTGTAAGAATTGTCGTGCACCTTAAACCTAAGGATAAATAGTAATGAAAAATATCATCCTAAGTGGGAGTCGAATCAAGGTCTTCCTCTGTCAGGGAAAATGATGCAATCACTACACTAAAGAATCAACCCGCAAACGTAGTGAATTTGATTCGGTATCGTAATTAAGCTGTCAGTTCATCTACCTGGAGAGTTAAAAACCTGGGTTCGCGCTTCAGTTATACTGCCCTTCTTTTTATCCTCGAGATCAAATAGTCCAAGTGATAAAGTAAAATAAATTTTGGGGTGCACATGAAAGTGAGACGGTGGCCGATTTCACCCTAGTAATGTAGAAAATGGGAGATGGGATTCATATTTGCAATACACAGACCACATCGATAGCCATATGGAGGAGAAGTTGCCATAATGGCGGGCGGTAAATTAATGAGCTAGAGAATACGGAAGAAACGATGAAAGATCGCAATGAAGGGGCGACGTCTTCCACAATGAGACCAAGTGACAAAACCGAGCCCTTCCAGAGGACCACCCTTCAACAAGCTGCTCCCCTGCGATCAACTATCTCTTCCTCTACCCCTCCATCCTTTTCCTGCGATCCATTCCCGCCCGACGAATGTCCCGCTTCCCTCGACCGCCGCATCCTCTCTCCCCACCCGTAGTCACCGCCGTCACACTTGGAAGCCTCAAGGCAAGGCGCGATTAGTTCCTCGTTGACTGCCGGCGATTTATAATGGTCTCGGGGTGACGGGGAATTGGAAGTCGGGTTGGGTAGAAGTAACCGAAATATGAGGGAGGTGCAGAGGGGATTTTAGGCGGGGAATAGGAGTTACTATTGCGCAAGAAAGAAAACGGTGGGAAGAGGCAGCTGACCAGAAGCTCGACGGGAGCTGGATTATCGAGTTAAGTCATCCAGCCCGGGTCAATTCGTGTTACACGATCCATAAATGCGACCATAAAAGAAGTGTGTGCCTTTGGCCCTTTTTTTTTTGAGTGTTTCTTTTCCGTTTTTACGCGAACCTTATTCAATATCGTTTATGCCCTTCTCTTGATAGGTTAGGGGCGTAAAAATTTACTCGGGGTTTGGGAAACACTTGTGTGTTTATCTCTCCTTGAAATTGGCACTTGAAGCTATACTGGAAGAAGCGCGGACATTTATGATTTCTCAAGTGCGATTTTTCCAACTTATTTCTATGGAGAGAGGGATCGAAAGTTGTGAGGGGATTTTCTAGCTGTAAGAGTTCTTCCAATGGGATGTGTTCTGGGTCCAGCTAAAATAAGCATTTAAATTTCGAACGATGTATGATTATGTGAGACATTCAATGAATAGTTGGTTTTTAGTGATTTAGTAGTTCAGGTAGGCAGCCTGTTATCGTGTAGCCATAATCAAACTGCATGCTAACAATAGTGGTGCACCTATTAAATTGAACAAAACACATACAATTCTCTACTAGCTAGAATTTACTGCCAAAGACGGTAGTCTCTGGTAGTAGATGGTAGTAGACGGTACCTTTCAAGCCAATAATCCTTTGCAGACAGCTTACCTCTTGGAGGAGCATGCAATGTTCTGATGCTAATAGCGTTCGTAAGGCAAAGGGGCGTATACCCTCCAAAAGACTTGCAAAGTAAAGGATTTTGAAATACACTAAAATACTTTTAAATACTCTGAAATATATTGTTAACTTAAATTCAACTTCAAATAAACACGTAAACGTCAGCGTTAACTCAATTTTTTCGTTTCCAAAATAAAATAGTTTACCAAATATTTTGAAAGACCACCGAAGTCTTCCAAGACGTTATTATAATTCCTCATAATACTGCCCATTGGTCTCGCACAATAAGCCCCAGATACACTACTAACAATCACACAGAGAATGCCTTCAGAATCTTCTTTCAAGTAGTTATTTCCGCACAGTACTGCTCATCATAGAATTGCGCTAACGTAAGTATTTCAGTATCTAATCGAAACAGGAAATGACGGGAACTGAGCTACATGAGTGATCTTTGGAGAGTCATCGATCTCAGAAATCAGTTCAAAAATCGAAGAGCAAAAAAGTGATGTCGAGCACTCGGGAGCGCGAAAATAATAGCTTTCCGTCAATCTGTTTTTCCCCGTTGCCTTCGAATAAGGCGTGTGTGTGCGCAATCAAAATTTGTTCCTAAAATTATGAAAGAAAATCATTTCTGCGCAATTGATGGTTGCCCGTCACAGTGAAAAAGATTAACCAGCATACATTCTGCTCCGCGAGGGTTAATTTTGCTGTCTCATGGAAAATCACGGATGTGTAACGTTTAAAAGCCCGCTCTCCCCCATATACGCATCGGAGACGCACTCTCTCCCTCTCCCTTTTTGATGCGATTAATGCGGATGCGTGGCCGTGAATATCGAGTCGCATCACGAAGCAATCCAATAGGAAACCTGAAAAAATGCTACTCGAAAGGCAAAGCGAACGGAATAAAGGCGAGACCGATGCGATTAAGGAATGTAAAAGGAAAGCTGGTTAAATGGGAGGAACGTCGCTATATGAGCCGAGGAAGTGAAACAAATCGGTGAAGAGTGAGACATGCAATTAATTTTGGCCACGGTCCTGGAATCTGTGAAAAGCAAAACGATGGGGAAATAGAAGAAGGAAAATGACGAGGAAGATGGATGCAGGAAATTGTTAAAGGGGAAGGGAGGGATGGAATGAGAAGGGGAAATCTTTGAGTCAATGGGTGGAAAGATTGGAAAATCTATTTAGAGTAAAAACATAGAAATATAGAGAAGTGAAAATGGCGAAATTCAGAAAGATTAATTGTGATAAGAATGGGAAATTCATAACTGGGAAGATAAAAATCATTGAATTCCATTAACAAGGCATTTATCCTGAAGACCGGTTTTTACCTCAAACCGTCATTGATTAAGGACAAAAAGGGAAAGTGAATGAGGCTTAGTAGGCAAGATGAGGCTGTTAAAATGCCATTGCTATCTTCATTGGCCAAAAATATTACGAGGGAAAACTTCCACGTAACAGGGGACAAAAACCATATGTCTAACTTTTCATAGAAATCAATAGGGCGAAGTATGCAAATGCTACTACTACTAATATATAGGTTTTTTATAACGCTCCACGGAGTCTTTCGATTCCCAGTCTCCATTTTTGTCGGCCATTCCATTGTTCTTCTTCAATGTCTATATTCTTTCTCGCGATTCGCATTCCTTCAATCCAATTCTTTCTAGATCTTTCTCTTTTCCTTTTCCCAATATGGGTCCACATCAGGACTTGTTTTGGTAGCCTTTCCCATTTATTGGACGTGGCCATACCATTCCAGCTTATTTCCTCTCGTATCTTCATTAATATCATGTTAGACGTCCATAATTTCTCTAATTCTGTTATGACTTACTTTTTCCAGTGGACATATTCCTGCGGTCCTTCTCCAAAAATCCATTTCTACCGCTCCAGGGATTCTTCTGACTTTTCTTTTAATGGCCAGGCTACTACTATATGCTGTTATCGGCTCATTATTCTACGATCCCTGAAGACAATAGCTTAGCTTAATCATTGAAATACGTACCGGGTTCTTATAAAAATCCAGGGTTTCCCTGAGTCCAGTAAGTTTCCTGGAGATGTCCAAACGGATCTTTGGTTTCACCTAGTTGAGAAGTACTTAAGTTTCTATTTTAATAACCTAGTATAACGTTCTCTCTTAGAAATGTATAATGAAATACCTCCAATCGTCAAAAATGGAACAATCATCCACGTAAACACTTACAATTTGAATTTAGATTGACCATAGCCTAGTCTAAATCGTACTCATAACGCTGTAGTAGTGCCGGTGGCTTACTAACAATTCGTCGAGAAATTTTCCTCAGAATTCCTTAAGAAAACTGAAGCTTCGTCTTCCAGTAACTCATCCAAATTTCCTGATCAAATCTACTAAATCTTCTCAAATAAGCAATAATAAAGATTCAGAAAAGGTAAATTATTAAGCACGGAATATCCGTGCGGCTATATCACAAGGAATAACAGGTGTGGAAGATAGCGACGTGACTGGGACACACAATCGGTCACTATTTCCGAGCCGGTATTCTATAGGAAGCAATAATAATCATCTTCACAGCCAACCAGGAATGGGTATACTTATAGGCTCATGGTGCAATTAGAACTGAAATGGATATGGAAAGAAGACAACGCATTGAATGCTTATCAGAGAGATCAAAATTGCCTCTTTTTCACAAGTAATCGTATTTTCCCATTTGCCTAGGAGGAGGAGTTGTGGTGATAGGGGAGAACTTAAGATTATAAAAGAGTAGAGCAGAGAGTAATTGAAAAAGGAAAGAAGAGGAAAAAAGGAAAATGAAAATATAATAATAGAGTTAGAGTATGGAAGGGAAAAGTGGAGATGAGTGAGATGAAAACGGTGGATGAAAACGGGAAAAGGGATTTGGCTGTGGAGGAAATCTCCGAGGCTTAGGAGCAAGTTTCTGAAGATTGAATAGTCCTCAGCCTATTTAGGAGAGTAAATGGGGAAGAAAGCGAGGAAGAGCGAGGGACGAAGGGGTGAAGGTTACGCGCAAGAGCACAGAGAGTAAAAGGAGATGCAAGTCGGTGGGATTGGAAGAGTGTGAGAGAGCCGAAAATGTTGGGGAGAATCTGTGCAAGTGGTGTGGGAAGACTTTGAGTGGTCACCGAGTGAGTAATTTCGGAGGGAATCAGACGGAGGGTTGGGAAACGGAAATAGTGGTCTACGGGGAGGAGTTAGAGGTTTTGTATGGGGAGGAAGAAGACAATAGCTGAGGAGAATTGGAGCCGGAGGGAGAAGCGTAAGTAGAGAAAGGATATATGGGAAGAGGAGAATGAACGGGGAGGCATAAATGAACGGAAAAGGCGTTTGATAAGAGCGAGGAGATACGCAAAGAAATTCAAGGGAAGAAAATGAGTGGCATCTAAGTATACCGGGGGAAAAAATTTCCGGGAGAATACTTGAGTACGTAGAACGCTACGTTATAATTTTTCGTGGATGGGAAGAGAGCGGAGGTAAATCCGCAGCCAGGGAAGCGATTCGAGGTGGAATCAGGCATGAATAAATGAAGATGGCAGGTGAGATGGGAATTTAACAGATGTTCAAGCCTCGGAGGATATATTTTATTAGCGCGAGCGGAAGCGTGGAATAAAGAAAATGGCGCAGGCGGAAATAAGGAAACCGGTCGAAAATTAAGCGGAAATGATGTTCAATTGAGCAGGAAAGAAAGTAATTAATCAGCGCTACGTACCTGAATGAACAAAGAGCTTAAAATGAGAACATACACTGAAGAATGGAAGGAACGAGATTGGAGGGAGGTAAACATTGACTGAGGCTTGAAGATCCTAAGAAGTAAAGTAAATTAAATAGTCACGGAGACAGAGATAGAGAGGGCGTTGGAGGGTATGAGAGAGAGAGAGAGAGAGAGAGAGAGAGAGAGAGAAAGAGATGGGAAGGGACTTGAAGCCGCCGAATTGCAAGAGATTGCGGAAGGCAAGGTCGGAAGTAATGGCGGTCACAATGGAAATTGCCTTAAAGATTTCGGGTTAAGTTTGAGGGCGAAAGTACCGAACTGGAAAGCTAAATGCAAGAGTTTAGATTGGTGCCATATGGATTTAATTGGCGCCAGAGGGTAAAGATAACGAGGCATTTGTCTTTGGCAGAGGAGGAACAGTAGGAGGCGGAATTGATGGGCGGGTGGGCGCAGCTCGGTTCCACAATAAGACCGCGATGAATGGGAAGGAGTCGCCATTTTATTTCTCATCCAGTTCCGGAAATCGCGTCAGTGAAAAGCGGCGCTTAGGTCCTAATCGGCAATACTGAGGTCTCGAGGTATATTCCGTAAGAGAATCACCAGCTATCGGAGGTACGGGATTGGTACCATTCAAAGAAAAGCATTGAAAGGCACGAAAAGGTGATTGGTCTCAAAATATACATTTTTTCCTTGAATCTGTATGATTTGAAAATAAGTTCCAATTACATGTCAGCGAGATGACCTTATCAAGGTTTTTATTTATTCAGAGTTTCATAAGTGTTTAGTGTTGAAACAATTTGCTATTTGTAGATGAGATATTTTTTTGTAAAATCATCTAAGTTCTGCGTGTAGGAACATGTACTGCTTCATCGTTTTTTAAAATGCCGTAATTCAACAAGAATGTTTATTCGGAGCTTTTCATAGTTTGAAAAAATAACTACAGTTTTAAGGTGAGAAACTTAAAGCCCCTATTTTATTCTTTAAAATATGTAATCGAGTCACGAAAAACAGCGAAACTTCCATACAACTTTTTGTAAGAAATACATATATGGGTTTGATCCGATTCCACAAATTTATTGCGATGAATTTATTAAACAATCAATAAAGTTTTTTGAATATTGTATACATATTTTACTCTCTACATATTTTCTCATCCATTTGAAAACATGTTTATGTAACTTATTAAATCGCAATTCTTCTTCCACGGAGATCAGTTTTCAAAAAAATGTACGTGACTGGTGATTGGCTACTTAAAATATTGTCCTGTGACTTCATCAAAACATTTCAAATTTAATTTATAGACATGTTGAAATTTAATCCATTTTTTTTATATTACTCCCCTTAATACCAATAACCAAAAAGCACTTCTGTTCTGTAAATATGTTATCAACCGTGCTCCATATATTACAGTAATGACATTGTATAGTCGTGTGTCATTCAGTAACTCGAGAGCTAAAAACTTCCCTATTAGTCTAATGGACGATATGCAAGCAGCACGGAGAAATACATCATCCCTCTTCCCACCTTCCGCAACCAATTAATTTTTGTTCTAATTTTTAAATCAGGTTCCATTCTTCCAATAATGCCACGTCCCTTGATGAATAGCCACTTAAGTAAGATAAAAGCTTTACAAAGAGCCGTTATTTCGGCAGTCGATGCTGAACTCGTTTAGCCAAACTTTCCTTTTCAAACTTTACCCATACATCGAGGCGGATACAAAAGGAGGCGTAAATCCCAGCTCGCGTCGAGCGCACGCACGAAAGAATGGGGAGAAATCACACCCCTCAAACGCGTGTTTCGAGTCCCTTGCCAAAGAAGTGCCATTAAAGTTACGATCGATAGCGGAGAAAGAGATAGAAGCAATCCTCTTAACACAATAAACGCGTTAGAGGAAGATTTATTTGTCCCTGTCCATATAGTGTCTGCCGAATTAAACGTTTAAGTGGCTCCCGAGTTGATCGCAGATAGGCGATGACGTCGGCCAGAGTCGTCTGCGGGGGAGAGCATGGTTGGACGGAGGGTGGCACTGAAGAAGGAGAGGATATTCACCCCGGAGGGAGGGAGAAGCGACGGCTGCTGTGTGTAGCGGGGGATGGCACTGCAGAAGGAAGGGCAGTGTGTTTTATGGAAGGGTGGCATGGCGGGGGACGGGCGTGACGCAGGGCGTGGTGCATTATGGGTCGGGCTGGTGTGTTGGATGGTTG
Organism: Ladona fulva; assembly: GCA_000376725.2. Lineage (NCBI taxonomy): Eukaryota > Metazoa > Arthropoda > Insecta > Odonata > Libellulidae > Ladona > Ladona fulva. Next base: position 359,544 of record KZ308240.1, read on the forward strand.
CGATATGACGGATTTATCTGCGTGCGTCACACCGGAGAGGGATACAACTTACGCTCGCCGACTATTGTCAATTTAGGTAATATCAAAAATATGTAATGACGTGAAAATTTTTACACTCACTTCTCTGCTTTCAAGTTTTCTCAAAATGTTACTATTTCAGTATGCCGCTTTGCCATTAATCGTGGCTGAAATCCACACTTTCTCACGAAGAAAATTAAAACTATATGAATGTATCCCTTACCCAAGTAGCTTACCCGCGGATTTAAATATATCTCGTAATGCCAAGTATTTTTTTCCTGAGTTTTCATAGAATTTTGGATGTCACAGCGCTTGAGAACTGAGAAGAGAAAAAAAGATTGGTTGGAATATAATCTTAATATTAAAACGGTATTCGCACTTTTAAATCTATATCAGTAATTTGGTTTAAACTAAACAAGAAAAACTATAATACTTTTTTTAAAAAATAATTTTTAAAGAAAACAATTTATGCGTTTTTCGATGTATTTGTATTGAAGTTTAACTATTATATGAATATAGATTGATACTGATTCGTATTAATGCATAAAAACAGCAAAGTATATTTCCTCTCTTTCATAAAGAGTGCGGAAGGTAATGAGGCCCAATGGAAAGAAATGTTCGCACTTTCACGGCTTAAAGAACGAATTACAATAAGGATTACAAATTAATATAATTAATTTATCAATTACAATACTAATTAAAACAACCTAAATACGTATTTAAATTACAATTTGTAGAAGAACTTTGCGCGATTATCTCTTCGCTTATGCCAATAACTTTCTTGAAGTACTTTACTCTTTATAAAGAATGGAATAGGAGTGGCTTCCCGTGGAATTTTAAATGAGGCAATGGAAAATGCGGACGTGAATAAATAAAGATTTGAATAAGGCATTGATAAAAATCGACAGAGTTTTACATCATCAACGAAAAAGCGTATCTCCTATCTCTGCTCATTTTCATTGAGAGATAACGTAAGAACGGAAACGGGATGCGTGAAATGGAATTTTGAATATTTATTCCTCACAGTTTGGCATCTGACCGTACTAATCTAGTTGGTCTGGTCTGAACGTCAAAGTTAGGATTTCGCATCACTACTCATTACATAAATCTCATTTCTAAGTACTCATTTATTACTTTCCGCCCGCATCTCTTTGTCCGTTCATTTTTGATGCTCTCTATCTGCTACACATTTTTCATTCTATCCCACGTACACACGCACAGGGCCAATTGTATGACTTTTTATATGCACTCTCTCTCTCACACACAAGTGAATATACCATTCTTAGGTCTTATCACGTGACTAATCCATCCGATGCGTTTGTGTTGTGTATGGTCCTGAAGATAAGAGATTTCCGGGTTATTTCCCTTCTTTCATCATATCTTCCTCCGAGTCCATTTCCCCAGTTTCCTCATCGAAACGGGATCCAATAATCATTCCCAACATCCAATTCTTGGTAAGTAAAAGCTCTCATTGGCTGTGGATGAATCACGCTTCATGCTTCAATGGCCAGCAGAACATCTCGATCGGCGATCTCGTCCTGGACTCAATATTTTTGTACCGTCTCTGGATCTTAGCTTTATTCCTAGAAAAAATGAAAAGCTGCTCATTTTGTCTTCCTCCCTTGTTTAATACAAAAATCCAAATACCGTACGAAAGCCTGAAAACTTTTATTACTTGCAAATCCTAGCGCAGCCGTACGTACATGTGTACGTACATGTGCATGTGTATATGTGTGTATTTATATTTATATAAAACACGTGTGTGTTGGTGACAGTGAGTCTGAGTGATACATGTAAAGAGTGTGATTTTGTGAGTGATTCCC
>KZ308240.1:362465-419758 GCA_000376725.2 Ladona fulva
TTCTTTAAAATATGTAATCGAGTCACGAAAAACAGCGAAACTTCCATACAACTTTTTGTAAGAAATACATATATGGGTTTGATCCGATTCCACAAATTTATTGCGATGAATTTATTAAACAATCAATAAAGTTTTTTGAATATTGTATACATATTTTACTCTCTACATATTTTCTCATCCATTTGAAAACATGTTTATGTAACTTATTAAATCGCAATTCTTCTTCCACGGAGATCAGTTTTCAAAAAAATGTACGTGACTGTTGATTGGCTACTTAAAATATTGTCCTGTAACTTCATCAAAACATTTCAAATTTAATTTATAGACATGTTGAAATTTAATCCATTTTTTTTATATTACTCCCCTTAATACCAATAACCAAAAAGCACTTCTGTTCTGTAAATATGTTATCAACCGTGCTCCATATATTACAGTAATGACATTGTATAGTCGTGTGTCATTCAGTAACTCGAGAGCTAAAAACTTCCCTATTAGTCTAATGGACGATATGCAAGCAGCACGGAGAAATACATCATCCCTCTTCCCACCTTCCGCAACCAATTAATTTTTGTTCTAATTTTTAAATCAGGTTCCATTCTTCCAATAATGCCACGTCCCTTGATGAATAGCCACTTAAGTAAGATAAAAGCTTTACAAAGAGCCGTTATTTCGGCAGTCGATGCTGAACTCGTTTAGCCAAACTTTCCTTTTCAAACTTTACCCATACATCGAGGCGGATACAAAAGGAGGCGTAAATCCCAGCTCGCGTCGAGCGCACGCACGAAAGAATGGGGAGAAATCACACCCCTCAAACGCGTGTTTCGAGTCCCTTGCCAAAGAAGTGCCATTAAAGTTACGATCGATAGCGGAGAAAGAGATAGAAGCAATCCTCTTAACACAATAAACGCGTTAGAGGAAGATTTATTTGTCCCTGTCCATATAGTGTCTGCCGAATTAAACGTTTAAGTGGCTCCCGAGTTGATCGCAGATAGGCGATGACGTCGGCCAGAGTCGTCTGCGGGGGAGAGCATGGTTGGACGGAGGGTGGCACTGAAGAAGGAGAGGATATTCACCCCGGAGGGAGGGAGAAGCGACGGCTGCTGTGTGTAGCGGGGGATGGCACTGCAGAAGGAAGGGCAGTGTGTTTTATGGAAGGGTGGCATGGCGGGGGACGGGCGTGACGCAGGGCGTGGTGCATTATGGGTCGGGCTGGTGTGTTGGATGGTTGCGATATGACGGATTTATCTGCGTGCGTCACACCGGAGAGGGATACAACTTACGCTCGCCGACTATTGTCAATTTAGGTAATATCAAAAATATGTAATGACGTGAAAATTTTTACACTCACTTCTCTGCTTTCAAGTTTTCTCAAAATGTTACTATTTCAGTATGCCGCTTTGCCATTAATCGTGGCTGAAATCCACACTTTCTCACGAAGAAAATTAAAACTATATGAATGTATCCCTTACCCAAGTAGCTTACCCGCGGATTTAAATATATCTCGTAATGCCAAGTATTTTTTTCCTGAGTTTTCATAGAATTTTGGATGTCACAGCGCTTGAGAACTGAGAAGAGAAAAAAAGATTGGTTGGAATATAATCTTAATATTAAAACGGTATTCGCACTTTTAAATCTATATCAGTAATTTGGTTTAAACTAAACAAGAAAAACTATAATACTTTTTTTAAAAAATAATTTTTAAAGAAAACAATTTATGCGTTTTTCGATGTATTTGTATTGAAGTTTAACTATTATATGAATATAGATTGATACTGATTCGTATTAATGCATAAAAACAGCAAAGTATATTTCCTCTCTTTCATAAAGAGTGCGGAAGGTAATGAGGCCCAATGGAAAGAAATGTTCGCACTTTCACGGCTTAAAGAACGAATTACAATAAGGATTACAAATTAATATAATTAATTTATCAATTACAATACTAATTAAAACAACCTAAATACGTATTTAAATTACAATTTGTAGAAGAACTTTGCGCGATTATCTCTTCGCTTATGCCAATAACTTTCTTGAAGTACTTTACTCTTTATAAAGAATGGAATAGGAGTGGCTTCCCGTGGAATTTTAAATGAGGCAATGGAAAATGCGGACGTGAATAAATAAAGATTTGAATAAGGCATTGATAAAAATCGACAGAGTTTTACATCATCAACGAAAAAGCGTATCTCCTATCTCTGCTCATTTTCATTGAGAGATAACGTAAGAACGGAAACGGGATGCGTGAAATGGAATTTTGAATATTTATTCCTCACAGTTTGGCATCTGACCGTACTAATCTAGTTGGTCTGGTCTGAACGTCAAAGTTAGGATTTCGCATCACTACTCATTACATAAATCTCATTTCTAAGTACTCATTTATTACTTTCCGCCCGCATCTCTTTGTCCGTTCATTTTTGATGCTCTCTATCTGCTACACATTTTTCATTCTATCCCACGTACACACGCACAGGGCCAATTGTATGACTTTTTATATGCACTCTCTCTCACACACACAAGTGAATATACCATTCTTAGGTCTTATCACGTGACTAATCCATCCGATGCGTTTGTGTTGTGTATGGTCCTGAAGATAAGAGATTTCCGGGTTATTTCCCTTCTTTCATCATATCTTCCTCCGAGTCCATTTCCCCAGTTTCCTCATCGAAACGGGATCCAATAATCATTCCCAACATCCAATTCTTGGTAAGTAAAAGCTCTCATTGGCTGTGGATGAATCACGCTTCATGCTTCAATGGCCAGCAGAACATCTCGATCGGCGATCTCGTCCTGGACTCAATATTTATGTACCGTCTCTGGATCTTAGCTTTATTCCTAGAAAAAATGAAAAGCTGCTCATTTTGTCTTCCTCCCTTGTTTAATACAAAAATCCAAATACCGTACGAAAGCCTGAAAACTTTTATTACTTGCAAATCCTAGCGCAGCCGTACGTACATGTGTACGTACATGTGCATGTGTATATGTGTGTATTTATATTTATATAAAACATGATACATGTAAAGAGTGTGATTTTGTGAGTGATTCCCCCCCCCCCCTTTGTGAAAAGTGCCCTTTTCCTCTTACGTACCTTAATTTAAAACATTTACTTACCCACATGTAAATATAGTTTTTTCCTATTGTATATATATCTGCCTGTAATTATTTTTTACCTATGTACAAATTGTATATATGTATTTTCTTACTTTACCTTTAGAGAGAGTGCTGGGCCAGGGGAAGACGTAGCCACTCGGCTTCATCTGGCCCAGAATAAATAAACAACAAGTTAAGTCCTCGTTCATTCGTCATTAAATCTTCCGTACCCCTTCAATTTAATTTTGATGTAGCAGTGAACTATTTCGAACTTTTCTGCTCAGGATTTGATTAGTATCACGGCTCCCTTTATCAGCATGCTAGTAGTCCTCCCCAATTAAGTCAGCGTTCACTATTTTTCCGGTCCAGTTTTGCAGAGTAAAGCGGCTTTTAAATTAATGATGGTCGCGGGCAAAGAAAATTTTGGAAGTCTTTCGGGCCTCTTTTCGAGGACTGAAGTTAAATATATGAATTACGCTCGATTCTTAAATTATTAAGAGGGATTTTCTACAGAAAAGTTCGAAAGGACCATATGAATGGTAGGAACGTAGGGTTTAAATGTTTACAGCGCTGTAAATAACTGCCTGAGCTCAATTTTACCTTTAGATTCTTATAATATTTATAAGTAAGTATGCTTGGGTAGGGTATCGATGAACTACTTTGAAAGAAACTGTAATCAGATATTCAGAAGGATCAACTCCCGAGTTGGTCATGAACTCAATGGAAATCTAAATTCCTTAATATGTATATTTTCCCAATATTATACTATTTAATTATTTGATCAGGGCCAAGTTTGTTTCGGAATTTGGAATTTTCTGGATTTTGGAATGCATGATTCGTCGGATTTCAAAAAAATCAAGTCAAAGACTCAGGAAAATTTCTTTTTATGTGACATAAAAACAAGAGTGAAATACAACTACCAATGAATGCTAACGCGTATTTATTTATCGAATGAGACTGATGGAACAGGAACCTTATCCTCCAGCGATGAAGAAGATATATCGTATTGGATAAAATTTTAAATATTACCTGTAGTGTCAGTTCTCTCTTTCCGAAGGGTTTGTGTAAAAAGACTACCTTTTATCTTATACATCGCCATTAATTGTTGTCCTGAAATGAATATATTTCAAGTACTCTGTATATTACGAAGATATTTAAAATAATAGACCTGAAAAGTAAGTTTATATAATGTTCCAGATTTCGAGATATTTCGTATTTCAGAATTTTGCATTGAGGATGTTCAAGCTGTGATTCTACAGTTACAGAATTTTTGTTTTAAATCCACGAAGAAAGAATTAAGAGAACGATGATCAGAAATATACATGGCTTGAAACTAAAATTTATATGTGTTTCTTTCTGTGGGCGTTTATTTAAGTACAACTTATCATAATATTACAAATTCCGTACCTTTGAAACTAGTGGTCTGTTGATTATCAGAAAATTATGTCTGAGCCAAGATGACCATTAGACGGACCAATATGCCTGAATAGCATTTCTTATGAATGCGATGCTCAACTATTTCGTTTCCACAGTTAATGGTGGAAAATATTATACGCAAGAAAAACATCACATAAACATATTGCGAAGAGAGATTTTCATTTCATTCAGTATTAAATGATTTCATTACTTTCGAATATCATATAGATTGAATCCATATCATATTTATCCTAACCCGTTTGCCGAAATGCAACATCTCTGAAATCATATTTCGCTTCAATTGAAATATCAGTCTTTTCATACTGCCCTGCCTGATCTATGTCAGCCAATTCTAATTCTGCCTACCTGCACAATGTTTCCTACTCTTTTTCCTGTACGGTAAAATCTCGTGTAACCACCTACAGAATTCATCCACAGCAGGCATGTTAAAATACGGTTCCCCATGAACCCTAAGATAAATCTTAGTATAATCATATCTTTATCCACGACCTAATAAACTTCGATTTTGTTTCTCCTCAACTATTTTCATTATTTAAATACCATGTTCCACCTTAGACTACTCCTCTTCTCCATGTCCCCACATTCAGTACGACGTTCCCTGCTGTATGATCTTCCTAACCATCTAAACTGGGGTACCCACATCCATAAAATATATGGTCGAGCGCTTAGAAAACTTGGATTTGTGAAGAGAATTGTCGGTAGAAGCGATGAAAAAGTCCGGTGAGAGATGTTACGTTGCGTTGGTCAGGCCTCACTTGGAATATGCGTATAGTGTATGGGACCCTGCAGAGAAGTGTTGTATTCGGGAATTAGAAAAAGTGCAACGGAAGGCGATACGTTTTGTAAAGAATTGTTACGACAAGACAGTGAGTGTAACGCAAATGCTTCAGGACGCAGGATGGGAATCTTTAGAAAATAGAAGGCTTAGACAAAGACTAAATCTCCTTGATAAATTTAGAGAAAGCACGTTCGTAGATGATGTAGCTGACATAATGCGCCCCCCATGTTACATAGGCCGTTCAGACACTGCGAGAAAGATCAGAGAAATAGATGCTAAAACGAATCGATAAAAGAATTCATTTTTTGAATTTTCTTTTGAACGATACGCGAAAGTTATAGATTAGCGAAGTAAATTCAGTAAATTCATGGTGCTTGCACCCCCTGCCACACGCCGAAAGGCGGCTTGCAGGGTACTAATGTAGATGTAGATGTAAACGCACTACGTCCCTCCAAAGACCCTTTCAGGTTGTAATATGACTCATTCATAAAAGAATCTTTGCATCAATATTCCCGTAAATAGTTTATCATTTAAATAACTTGGTAATTATGCTGTACTTGTAACCATTTATCATTTAGATGATATGGATATTTTTATAGTCAATGCAGCCACGCTTATCTTCGGTAATTTACTTATATATTGTATTTCTGAATTTTTCTAAAGTGGTACCATTACTACGTGTGGCTATATAGAAGATATTAATGCATTCCATAATTAACCGCTTGGAGGTCACTAGGTCGGAGAGCGCCATAAATTATTGTATAAATGGTGATTTTATTAATTAAATTCATTATTCAGAAACGATGTAGTGATTAATGTAGATAACATTACTTAAAATTTGTAATATTTGCAATGATTAACTTTCATAAGGATCAATTCATCGCAATTTTAATTAATATCCTTAACGGTGAACGAAATTTTCCACAAGGATTCTTCTTAATCAAGAATCAGTAATCAGGGTATTGTAAGCTATCGCAGAACAATTTTCTCCGATCACAAGGCGTGCGTTCCAGTCTCATTCATACACTCTTAAATAAGCATGGTCTCCATTTATCCTACTACGGTCACGTTCATATATACGATTTCAAAGAAAATATAGGGCGTTGGAAATTGGAATCCTAATTCAAATCCCGAAAAGGAAGCTTATACATTACCCTTTTGCAATTTGAAATATTTCACATCAAGAGTTTTCGGAAATGCGATCACGTCCATGCTTCCTCTTTATCCTAATTCCTGATTAGCAATGCTGTAAGTAATGAGTCGGCTTGCTTTATGCGGAGATCGTTTATGCGCAACTCAATTAGCTCTTCCCAATAACTCTGCGGGGCGCCGTTGGTGAAGTTTTGACTTGTCGGATTCCTTGACTTCGGAATGGTATTAGATGCAGCTCCCAGCGATAAACTGCTCTAGAAACTTTAATAGAATGCCACATATGACGGAAATTACGATTAAATTAATGTTTAATCAAAAGTGTTCCCGCGAAGTCACTTGGAAAGTTATCAGAATAGTGATGTCTCAAAAGGTAAGGATTTATTGATGCTGACAAAATTATACAAATCATTTCAATTTGAATAGTATTAATAGCTATAAAGCTGAAATTATATTTTATTCTAACTAGGGGATTAAAAGTAAATAAATGGGCTAAAGAACCGAAAGGAATAACACGATTTCAGGAATGGAAAGATATATTTCTCCTTTATTTTTCTAAAATTATATTATGCATTAGTTATAGATAAGTATTGATAATAATTTAATAATACATTATTATTCTTACCCAATGTAAGGGTTACCCAATACATTATTATTCTTACCCAAGGTAACCCAATATGTAAAGATTTTGACGAATTGCTAGAAATATAATCGGCTCGTGAAAAAGTGTTAAAAATTCTTTCCTAATTAAGTATATCTCCATGAAAACCCTAAGTGAAATTTAACGGCGGGTTTCAGCAAAAAGTGGAAATGTACCCCTTCGGAAATATAGAAACGGAATGAAGAATCGGGAAAAAGAAAACTCTAAATGAAAAATTAATCCCGTGGGCTTAATTTGAAGACAGCAGACTAATTCGCAAGCACCGCGGCTCTAGTTTCACATGCACACGATGACATCGCCAAAAGAAGGAGACGTTTCCTATTTCAGTCAATCAGCGGACAATACTTTTCAGAATAATTCCGCGACGCCCTTTTGTCCCGGCTTTTAATTAAGGAATAGTCGGAGCACCTGCCACCGGGCTGAAATCCTTCATCTTCAGAGGGTTGAATGTATGGCACGGAGACGGACGGATGAAAAGATGATGGAATCAAAACGAGATGCCTTTAATAACTCCGCCGACTTAAAGAATCGGAACTAACGAACTGCAATCCCTGCAGAGGAAGTTTCACATAGACACGCCCCCTCGTACTTCCATCATCTCCGCGGGACTTTTTCGCCAAGCGAAAGCGCTTCGGATACACTCGATTGTTTCTTTTATTCCCGCCCGATCTCCCCTACAGACAGCAGCCCCGGAGTCTCCAGTTAGACGCCCGATCCCGCTTCACTTTTGTTCCAGACTCGACACTCGGCGGAGTGGAGAGTGGAAAGTTGGATTCGAGCGTAATAGGATCAAAACGGGAGGCGGAAGGTGGCAAAGGAGGGGCGGAAAAAAAGGAAACAACCCCATAGAACAGAGAATAGGAAAAGGGGTAAACAGATGGGAGCTGGGAGAGAGGAGATTAGGGGGTTTGTTATGGGGCGGTGGAGAGTAGGAAACACGCACTTTGTGCGTAATTAACTCGTCTCTTCCATCCGACGCCCGAGTGAAAGAGAGAGAGAGAGAGGTGGAGAAAGGTAGGGAGAGAAGGGATGAGTGAAGAGGAATCTCATTTCACGATAGCAAGAAGGTGAAGAAAGTGGTAATGAGAGAGGGTAAGGGATTAATGGAAGGAGACGCGGAGAGAGGGAAAATTTTCGAGCCGAAATGGTTGCTGAAAACAAGGGAAAGAAGTTGCAAACAGAGGCAAGGATGCAGGGACAGAAAGGGAAAGTGAGTAAATGGATATACGTGAGAGAGGTAGGAATGGAATTGAATTTGGGTGTGTATGAGTGGAAGGTCGAAGGAGGATGGAGGAGGTGGGCATGGCGGCGTGAAAGTAATTGAGAATGTTGGAACCAAATGACTATCATAACAAAAGCGATTAAACTCCCGGGAATATTTTGATGGGAGGATATACCTGAATTCCTAAGTGATAGTCAAGTTTCAAATAAGAAGGTCTTGATATTTTCCGTGAGATAGACAGCAGTCAAAACAGCAAGATATGCGAAACCGAATTTTAATTGATGTTGCTAACCAACTAGAACTTGGGATAAGCTCGAGAGTATCGGATGTTTCCTTGTTAATCTCCTTTTATATTTACCTTGTAATTGGCAGTGAATAATTCCTCTTCTCCATAGTCATTAGCGACTTTAAATGTGTGACTTAATAAGGCCAGATACTTGCAGATACCTCGTTATATTTACAGCTAACTACATCAGTCATATCTAGATGAATAAACTCAATATGGGAAGGCGTTACCTCGTGGAAGGCCATTACAATGAAAGAAAGACCGTTTCGTCATCAGGCATCAGGCCTGATGATGCTAGGACACTAGCGAAACATGTTGCCATAAATAAAATTGCTGTGGAAGTGTACGAAACATTCTTTCTTTCATATCTAGATGAATTTTCTAGATTCAATGAGAGCCATAGCCAAACCTAATTACTTTGAATACAGGCATACCACTGATTTACCTTTAAGGTTTCAGCTGTATCGCAACATGGCAGAAATATAAAGGATGATTAGTGGTAATACGAGCCTAATAATTACTATCTAAATAATATCGAAAAATACGCGAGATATGAAAGTCTGTGTCTTGCACAGCTTCAATGAAACTGAGGTGTAGACATGTAAATGTGTCTATGGTAACCTTTCATGGTACGGCTTCCTATTTAGGATATATTTAAAAAATCTGAAAGAGTGCAGTCGTTTTGTTTAAGATTTAAGTGACAAGTTATTAGAAAATATCAGCCTGAGTTGTGATGGTAAAATGTCGAAAACTTACCAATTTTAATCGCTAATAAAAACATATGTTGAAGGCGATATCTTGCGTTTTGTATTAGAGTAAATGCATTTTTTATTACACAGAGAAGAAAACAAACTTTCTACTTAGTTTCTAATTAATTTGTTAATATTTATCAACATTTTGGAGATAAGAACGAGATGACGACAGCATTCTTCTTTCCTGCCTGAAAGCCGCCTCAAAATTCTCACTCCTGCATTCCCACCGAGAAATATGAGTCAACGATCTTTCAGAAAACAGATCAATCGCGAATTGTTACATAATTGTGTACTGTAACTAAATTATGATTGGCATTTAATGGAATAAGTGTTTTTGTTTACTTTCAGCCACTGGTTCTTCTTGCACTAATAACGTTTTTTAGATATTTCGCCTGGATACTATAAAGTTACGCCTAAGCATTCTTAATCAGCAGTTGATTTTTCAGTGCGAAAATTTAACCTTAATTTTCTATTACTCACATATGATAATTTTACAATCTGTTTCCTCATTAACTAGAGTACGTGACCGAGCATTATCTTCTTTCTTGATATGAAACGATTTTTGTTACCATAGTAAATGAATCCTCAACCTTTTCTAGGATTACGGCTAATTAAATGGAGAACAATGCTTTCTGCCTAATATAAACATTCAGTAAAACATACCGATTCAGTTTTACATGTTAACTATCGATGTAAAATGGTAAAATATTGATCTGAGCCTCTATATTGAATATGTACCCATTTTCCACGTAAACGTTAACAAATACATCAGGGATGGCATTTAAAATATAAAATTAAATTTTATTTGGATTTTGGGGAGCACTGAAATAAATAGAGCACGAGAAGTCTTGCGAGAATTAAGTAAGTTCTTATTTATCTTTCCCATTTATTTTCGCAGAAAACAATTTCCCTGTGGAATTTTAGTAATGTTCATTAAACAAATTTAGCATTCCATTGTCAGCTTACACTCCCATAACTTTCTTGCGGGGAAATTTTTAGGAGCAGGCTTATATTCATCTTCACCAAGATACTAATATGCAAACAAGCATTGTCCTATGATTTCCTCGCGCTATTCCCAAATTTCATTTCGTAAAATGATAAATATTTACCTCCAGTGTTAGATAGCGGAAGTAGCTCTGGATCCTAAGGGAAAGAACTTCGAATAGGATATGCTGAGTGAGTTCAAGTTCCATAAAATTTGTCGTTACTAGTTTTGCGTGAGGGATTTCTATTAAGTAGTAAGACTTTTGAATGCATCTCGCCTAAGTAAAGACCTAACAAGACTTTTGAATGTAAACTTTAAGTATCGTATTTGACTTTGGCACATCTAGCATAATTAGAGTTGAATTATCAAAAATTAAAACAACAAGGTGTGTTCAAGACTCACGAAGTATGTAGGTTACCCTTCTCCATTAAAAGATTATATCGCTCGAGGAGTAGTGTTTATCTCAGAAAAGCTCTCAAAAACTTTCAGTTTTGTGTTTCGAGCTGTAGAAGCCGAGCTTCCCGTCGATTCTCTATGGGGAAATAAAACTTGATAAATATATTAATTTCGACTTACTTGACTCTTAAGAAAGCTTTAAATAGTTAATATAATTAATTGGACGGAGAAATAACTTTTACTTAGGGAAAAGCAATTTTTTTTTCGCTTTAACATTTGTGAGATCGTGTTGGTGGGCAAACGTTAATTTTAATAATATATGTTGGGTATGCGTACAAAGGATTTAAACAGAAAGTAGAAAACACAGGCACAGATACTGATACTCAAACAAAATCCTACAAAAAATACGTAAGTCCACAGGATACCCACAACGTTGAACGCATAGCGAAATTTCCGTTGTGCACCTAATTTTGGCTATAAATCTCAATAAATTCCCCAGAAGTTTTCTCTTTTCCATCTCTGCACTGATGAATCCCATTTTTCTAACCTCTCCCATTGTAAATGAGCAGCAAATAATTTTCTCCCTTAAAATACGAAAGTCGAGCTCATTAAGTAACAGTTCTAATTGGTTGTAAATTTTACCCAGTGATTTGTTCTCGCCAGCGCAAAATGTTCAAATTGTCTCCTCTTCGTATAATTCCTCTTGTATTCGTATGGAATTATGCATTACACTTACAACTTTATTTTTCCAGATTTGTTAGCAATCGAGCCTAGATTTCTTCCACTCACATAATACATCGAATCTTACGAGCAATCAAGATTAAGGTTTTCTTATTTTTGTCAGGATATCACGATGATTCAATAATTATAATATAAGGGATTGGAATCATGTACTTCTCATTCATGTAAATTAGAATAATGCCATCGATTTAACTTATTTTCATTGTTTTTCGTTGCTATTGAATTTTTCCTTAGGGCAACTTTTTAATTCATTTACGATATACAACGACAATTTGATTGAAGTAATTGTATCATATTTATCTTAGAGTGATTAAATGGTTATTTTACTTGCAAGTCATGCTTATATTTACGTCTAAATCTGATGCAATAATTTTAAAATGTAGCATAGAACTGAAACCTATTATAGTGTGTGATAACAACGGTAAAGCTCGAGTTTTTGATAACCCCCCTCATTCTCATATTTTTAAACTGTAGCCCTCAAAAATATTTATATAGGTTACATATATGTATAGGCTTGAGGAATTAATGCTTATTTTATGTATGGTTTGGAGAATAAAAATTTAAAAATTAGTAAAATTATTCGAACAATTGAATTTTATGACGAATATACAACTCCAAACTATTATCAACATCACATTCATCATCAGTCAGGTCTATCTTAATCATTTTATTACGATTATTTTTATGGTATTTGTAAATGTATCCCAAGGTATCAATCAAGAACTCGTATATCAACTTCATAATCTTCAAGTGTTTCAGTGGCTTAATTCAAGGTATCCTGTATTACAGCATCGGGACTGCGTAAGGTATCTTCTATTACGTAAGGAATTTTCCCTTCATGAAGAAGTCGAAATGTTCATCGTGGTATTTTCACCTCATTCTGCTACAAAGCGTAGGGAATGAGCGTTAGTGAGTTCTAAGTTTGAAAGGCTAAATTTTGCAGCTTTCAAACTTGCACGTCACTTTGCACATCATTAAGGATCGTTACTTCGAAGATAATAATCTAATCTCATTTCGCCATGATGAAGTTAGACGTTTGATACGTCCTTAGAAAGTATATCTTCCTCCCATTGTATACAATAGATCACGGAAAAAGAAAGGAATCTGAAAGCCTTCGATCACTGTAAACATTCTTATTGGAAGAGAAATCGAAAAAGCTAATAATATTGTTAGACCAAGTTAAACGAATCTCGACCTCACTTTTACATAACATACGAGTGTTCTTTATTTAATTCTTACTCGTGAAAAGCAATGGAAATGCATAAATAGTATTTTGTTACCTTTCTATTTCTATAACTTCACTCGGTGCGGCGCCAGACTCATGAACATTGTAGCCCTTATAACAATATAACTAAGGTTAATATTTAAATTTTGAAGTGGAATCTTGTAGAACTCTATCTTTTCAGTAAAGAAAAGAATATTATACGTATTGCATTTGTAATTTTTCTACAATAATTTATCATACCAGTTTTCGGTGTTGTCACGTCATCGTCAGGAGTCCAGATGGTGGAGTAGGTCGGCTACCACTTATTTGGGACTGCAATTATCTGCAGCAATGAACAGTGACACAAAACGATGGTTTCGATTGAGAGGTATTGTATTGCAATGCTTGTACGTAGTTTCCTATCCTCCGTAGATCATTGCTAAATGAAAATATAAATAAAAAAAGCTTATCTGTTCTAGTCATTCTCTTCACATGTTTATATTTGTAGCTATTTTCCCTCAGCTCATGTAGTAAAGCATACAGAGGTATGTTTTTGTTCAACGTTAACATTCGATCTCAATAAATACATTGCTATTTTTTTGTATATTTTTCATCAAATTATTCTGCGGCTCCGCATATGTTTCGGTCTGTAAATCCGATAAATCTATTTTCTCTTTTTGCGAAAAAGGTTGCCGACCCCTGACCTAGAAACTTATCGACATGGGCGTGGAGGCACCTGTTTTACTTAAACTATGTTGACCTTTGAAATGAGATGGACATCGTTCTCATCCATTCAATGCTCCGATAACAATCATTTTTAGAATTTTTGTGATCACTATAAACACTCTTCCAACTCATTGTCTTCAACATCTTTATAATCCTCTTTCTATAACCTGATGCCTTATCGCTGTCTTTCAAACCATTTTTCTTTATCCGCCGCCAACCCTCACTTCGTGGAATGATCAACAATTTTCTCGGTGCATAAAATCCCAAAGAACGTGGGCAGATCCAGGTATCCAGTATCCAGGATCCTCCGGGAAGATCTACTAACGTGCTCTTTTGCTCAAAAA
Source organism: Ladona fulva (assembly GCA_000376725.2). Taxonomy (NCBI): domain Eukaryota; kingdom Metazoa; phylum Arthropoda; class Insecta; order Odonata; family Libellulidae; genus Ladona; species Ladona fulva. Next base: position 376,231 of record KZ308240.1, read on the forward strand.
TCTTCCTTCAAAAATGTCGTTCATCGGCTCGCTATCTTATCAAATGGCCATTAAGCCTAGTTTCCATTCTTCCAATTGCATATAATAGGGCGCTCATTTAGTTCCCTTACCTTAGTTCATTTAACCCTCCTTAGTTAGATTTCCCTTTCAGTCACATCTGTTTTACACTGCGCGATTCTCCATTTAGAGCATCGACTAAAAATTCTTAATTACCGAACGCTCGAGATCAGGTGTTTGGGACCGGTTTTTAACAGTCTCCATCTATCATTAGATCGCATGTAAAGCAATAGGCCATACTAAAGCATGTTTAAATGAAATTAATTAACGTTTTCATTTTTGCAGATGAAAGATTCTTTACATGGAAATATAAGGAAAAGGTGATGCATTAATTTCTCCCAAAGATTTAGATGGGTTTTTAATGGTGTATAGATTGGCAATAAGAGGTTGACAAATATTTTGTTGTATATTTCATCGAATGTAGATCCATGGAAGAATAATGTATTAACAGCTTTATTTACCGCTAGAGAAAGAAGCGTAACAGCTGTATATTCTGTGAGATAGCAAGCTGAAACTTTACAGCAAAAAACTTTTTGACCGATTTATCGGTGGTAAAAAAGAGAAATATCCGTGTTCGTTAGATTCCGTTCAGAGGAAAGGATGCCAGTGTAAGGGATCGTGAATGCAATCGTCCAATTCGTAATTTGTAAAGGTTTGGCGAAAACGGCGCGTCTTTTAAAGAACTGCTGTGATGGATCGATAAGCGTCACTATGATACTTCTAGACATAGGAAATTATTCATCAGACAAAAGAAGGTCAAAACTCAGGTTTGAAATATTCAGATAAGTGACTTATAGTAAACGTGTTTTGAATTTAGAGAAAAATGCAAAAAGTCTGACGTAGCCCGAACACTAACCCAAGTCTCCAACATACCCTGAGGTTACTCTTACCAATTGAGCAGCAAAGTGAGAGCATGGTAATTGAGCCACCAATGGAAAATCATTCCTTGTATTTTGACTAAGGCAACTCTATGAAAACGGGAATATGCTGTTCTGAGTCCAGACTTCTTCTATATCGGTCTTCCGGTTCTTTCCATACGATAATTGCAGAGATCATTCATTATTGGAAGGAAAAACGTAATTTCCTGATTGTCGGGCAGAACAAGCGTTTTAAGGAAAATTAACTGCTACAACTAATTGTTTCGAAAAATCTTTTTTCTGAGAAGGATACATTATAGACCAAAAAAACTGGTAGACTAAAAAAAAGGAATCCATAACCTTCTCCGAGAGGAAACTAAATCGGAGCAAGCGAAGATTAATATGCATTACACATATGCAATCAAGGAGATCTACATCAAAGTAATGTCTATGAAGCGTATTTAACCCTAAAGTAAAATGAATAACAGTACTCTCCATATTAAGCCGGCTTAACTAGAGAATCTTTTTTATGCCTACGTGAGAACCCATGAACGGGCTGCAAGGAACGCTGAAAGTTGCCCCAAAGGCCGTCAGCCGGTTCCGAACAACTTTTCTTGGTCTATCTCAAGTAAAAAGTATTCAAAAAGTAGTCTCCCTTCCAGCTTGAGGTTGTATCTGGCTACGCAGCTGAGTAGAGGAAAAGGATCATTTTTTAAAAAAGCTGCTTTTCGTGGAAATTAAGAAGGAATTAGAGCACGTTAGAAACAAATGTGCAGGAAAGAGGAAGATATAAGCGAGCGATTGTTCCGTTGAATACGAAACGGCGAGGGACAGGCGTGAATCAAAAGAATGTAGAATAACGGAAGAGAACGAAACAATGAGAGGAGGGGGAGAATTCAGTGAGGGAGTGTACGTAAGTAGAGGAAAGCCCGTGGAAAGAGGAGGCGGGGAGGAGAAGGAAGACTTAGCGGAGAACAAATGAGAATCTTTTGCTAAGACAAAGGAAAGGATGAAGTGGAGAGGGAATGAGTAACAAGAGGCGGACCGGGAGAGAGTAAAAAACGAGTGTGGGAGAGGTGGAGAGGTTGGGCCGGAGAGAATGACAATTGAGTGAGCGGCGAGAGTCTTGCTGGAAAGGAGATCGAGTGTCAAATATTTGAAGAAGATTAAGTGGATGACAAGACAAACGGATTCCGTAAAAAGCATAAAAGTAATAATTGAGGCGAAATTGAAAAGCGAATGCATTTCATTCGGTCGAATGCAATATTTTTCGCTGAAATGAATTTAAATTCGGCGTCCTCGATATGAAAATAGGGCCTTGGTTCAAATCGAAAAAAAAATCCAATAACTTCGCCTCTCCACTCGACGAAATGGAATTTGGAGAGAAAATATTGAATTTACTATCGAAGTTACTCGGGTAAACTTTCGTTTTGTTTTCATTTATTTCAACTTTACTAATCACGTAATGTTCTGAGATGAATTCGAGCAGAATTACGAACGTAAGCGAAGCAAATTCAAGGAGTCTGGGAATTTGTTTTTCTTCTGGCGTACAGATTTAAGTTGGAATCTTTAGGAAATAGAAATTTATCGTCTATATGGTTCCCTGCTTATTAGCATTTATTATAATGGATTCATTGACTTCTCTTAATGAAAGAGTTATTGTAATATATTTCCCCCGAGATGCTGATTATTGCGGCCTCATTATAAAAGACGTTTTAAAATACTGAACAAAGCTTATCAATGTTACCAAAAATCAGCTGTGAAATGAGGAATGAATGAGGAATACGTGGCCTAACTCCACAGAACAAGTTGAATGATATGTACAATATCTGAAAGCTCTCAAAAAACATTAAGGAAATGAAGTACGTTTTGTTAGTGAGAAAAAGTTGTAACCGAGAAAGATGTTGCGGGAAGTTGTGGGAAAAAAATCTAATTCCGTAGTAATTAAAAAATTAGTTGTGACCTTCCGTCTAAAAGTAAGTATTATCACACTTTATTTACCTTCGATGAACAATGTATGTACAAATAATACTTTATCAAAGTTGTAATTTTCATTATCAATTTTGTATGATACCATTAACATAATGGCTTTTGATTTATGGATGTTTTTTTAAAAGCTGCAGAAACTAAAAGACAACAATGAGATGTGCGTCGGTTTCCCATTTCGTCATTTTGGGCATGAGTCAATGCGGAACCATTATTAGTTAGACATAAGAGAAACTAACGCCACAGGCAGAGGAGTTTGCACGACCCCTATAAAATGCTCCGTTTACATTTTGTCATAGTTAGTTTGCACTCATTGCGTTAAAATCCATGAATATTTTACTTAAAAACCATGTCTTTACATCGTAATAGTTACAAAATACGCTTTCATAAAATATATTTCACATTGATGGAGCGTGCAACAAACTTGTTTACACATATTCTTGCTCCGATTATCTGTTAAGCAGCAAAATCTTATGATAATTCAAATTCGAAAATCATAAAATATCAAGCTGCTCAAAGTTTTTACTTTTTCCTCTATATTGAATTTAGAAGCAGTTTCTTAAGGAAAGGATGTATGAGTATTACTGGTAGACTCGTAACCAAAATCTAGTGCCCTCTGTTTCTAATACATCTCGGATATCTGCTAGCTTAGTTTACGAAGCAAACAGCTTGTGTGCGGATGTACGATACAAAGAATTAATCATCTAGGAATTAACTAAGAAGAAACGTAATAAATTCAAATATATAAAGGCTTGAATTTAGCACCTAGACAAAGAAAATTCAATAGTTTTCGTCGTCATTTTAATTGCGAGGTAGCCGTTTCTACGGCTGCAAAGCTATTAAAACGGAAACTACTGTATTTGGGAGATTCTACTGGCGGTCTGCCATGCTTGCTGGGTTTTTAATTCGACTAAGCTATGGTCTACATCTACTTTTACTCCTTCCTAGTCAACTTTCAGTTATGCATGCGTTACATGACCCTTCATTTAATCTCTGATCTACAACTATAACTTATGAATTGCCTGAAAAAATTAATCTCCCTAAAGCAGAATCCACTTCCGGCATTTTTCTTGCGGCGTCCGACCGGTATATCTAGCTGCCCGGACGCGTAACATCCTTCAGTTAATTCGGAAAGGTATTCCCTCTAATTTAGTGAATAAGCGTAACTCAAATTCTAATAACCTTCCCTCAGACATGAGACATCCACATGATAAGCAGATTATTCTTGGTTAGGTTTATCGATTGATATTAGCAATTCCTTACTAGACGGCATATCTTCTGACTTTTTACTTTTTCCCAACAACTTTGAAATTTTCAAATTTCCAGTTATCCAGTTTAAGCTAGCGAAATAGTAACACTTTTTCTATCAGTCTTAATAATGCTAATTCGGATAAGGATCTTTCGGTAGCAGTTGGCGGAATACCAAAGCTCTGTAACAAAATGAGATTGTTAACAGGGGTTTCGCTGTATTTTGGATGAAATCTTCAAGTATCACGTAATTGAATTTGAACAGTAAATCGATTTCTTGATACTTCTCATCACACTGGAAGTCTCTTTTAAGTTCATTTGTCAAATAATGTAAGAATAATGGACTGTTTTCGCTCTTTTTCGGTCACTGAAGAATTCCTTAGAGGACCTGGAATCCTTAGTTTTGTGAAGAGTGACGCTAGCTTTTAGTTCAGAAGATCAGTTCTTCCTCCAGGATCACAGGGTAATTTAAAAACAAAATTTTCTCCAAATAAAAATCGACACTTTAACTACGGAGAACGGGCAAGGACGAGTAACGAGCCGGACAGCTATTAAAAGTAATAACAAATTGAGCTGTCAGAAATGACAAAATATAAATAGATATTCAATAGCAGTATAATAACGAATAGGAAACCTCAAAGATGAAAGATAATATGAGTAAATAGTTCAATAAATGCGAAATGATGTGAGGGAATTTAAAACGTAATATTCGCAACTACATATTAGTATAATGATAACCGATTCGTTCTGTCTTGTCTCCCAGCAGGTGTTTTCATTAATGTTCCCTGGAGTTAAATTCATATTTTGCATAATTTCCTTGGATTCATTCGTATTCTAATAGGTGAGATATGACGTAAGATGGAAATTAAGTGGAATTGATTAAGCTGAAGTCGAGAGCTACATCATATTAACTGAAATAATTGTGAATATTAATGTTCAAGCAAATTTAGCCCTCATAATACGTTTGTTATCTTTGCTTTCTCAGCGCTAAGATTTCCTTGTTTCCGTCAAATTGTAATATCAATTTCAAATCTTGCCACTTCCTTGAATGTCAAGTTGATGTAAACTAAACTTTCACTTGTTATCGAGAGAAAGATATCTTTTGTAATTCGAACTGGAGTTGCTGAAATAGTATTAACTGCGCCGTATAGTACTACTACGGCCAGAGTAAATATTTGGAACTCCTGCATTGCGATACGCTATGGTTTTTCTTTACGATACATTTCCATAACGCGAAGAGGGTTTTAAGAGGCATTGACGTAAGACAAAGACGAAAGTTCAGTATCTAACCCGGTTCTCAATGATCTAATAATTTAATGGATATAACAATATATATTACAGTTAATACAGGATTGAAATATATACTTTCGCTCTTTGTTGAATTATGGAGATATTTCTTTCCATAAGCACCGTAACGAAGAGATGATGTAATATTGTAACGGGAATCACGTTACTTATGTGGGTGATATGAATCTGATAAGCGAATTCAAAATCTTCACTGGAGTAGATTACTAAGAGAAAATTCCTTGAATTACTTCATTTAAATATAATATCAGAGCCATGAACACAGAATTCGATGCATAAGAAATATTAGAAGATATCTCATAATTAGTGTCTACATCGAGTGTCACAGAATTGAGTATTTACGCAATTTATAGCACATTGAACCCTCTTTATGTAAGGAAAAATTCCTCTCGAACATCTCATCAACACGGAAAGAACCGTTTACAAACTGGTTTCTTACTGCTTAATGGTTAAAAGTCATGATTTGATAATGAAGACGGTTCTGAGAAGAACAGAAGTAAGTGGATCGATTTTCGGTGGGAGCCCATATTTGAGAAACGACCGTAGATGTCGAGGCACTTAAAAAAATACTACTACTTAGAAACGAATGTGTGTTGTTGGAACTTGTTGTGGGCCTCTGCTTCTCCCTCCTTTGTCAGTATCGGGTCACCGTTTTCGTACTTAAGTGCTGTGGAGGTTCTGCTGCGAGTGACGGAGAATGTCTTGAAGTGATTCCAGAATCTGCTGTCGTATTGGTAGTCATGGCGGCTTCGGGAAACCTCACCAGGCCAAGAAACCAGTAGGATTGATAGAATACGGATGCCTGGAGGGAAAGCCTTATGTGTGAGCCAGGAGAATTCCTTTCACTTCTCTGACCAGGAGAAGTTAGCGGGTTGGTCTCGATTATGTGAGCCGTTGTTGGGGGTGGCCAATCCGATGGAGGAGTTCGTCCGTTTCACTTCTCTGATATTATCAGGAAAAGAACTCCAAAATCGTAATTCACCGAGTTAAATAAAACGGGGACTTACCTCGGGGTTGTTCCGCTGTTGCCTATGGTGGGTCCAACGCTACAGGGGAAGCACCGGTATCCAGACACTAGATACGTATTTCGGGAACTATGTTCCCATTGTTCGCACGGGCCCGACATGGCTACTGAATAGGCACCCCGAAGTAAGTCCCCATTTTATCTCTATTTAACTTTGTGAACTACGGCTTTGGAGTTCCTTTTCCTGATAATTTACTAACAGCCGTGTCTCTTCTCCTTCCTTCCACTTCTCTGATAGGTCTGGCTGTTTCTACCATTTGACGGTCTCGGTAAGTCAGCGAACTGTTCCGTCCCATACACTGCTGATTGTGAGTGACAGTCTGCCGTCACGACTGATATATTTAGGGTTAAACCGGACCTCACTGGACTCCTTTACGTTTCATTCCAGCATCCTTTTCCTCTGCAAAGGATTTTTTCGTCGTCAAATTTAGCCAAATGGTTATGCTTGAGGCAGTGCTCTACAATGGTGAACTTCGTCGCGTGGTGGAGGCTCTTTAAGGCATGACTTCATGGTTCTGCTGGTCTCCCGTATGCAACTCAGTTCCTTCCCCCATATAACGTTCCCCCCGCATGGGCTCGTTTCTGATTTCGATTTGCTTGTTTGTATTCACTCTTTAGTTGACCCGTGTTAATATTGTTTGGATGCCCCGCAAATATTGTTGGTATACGGTACACCGGCCTCAGTGGCGGAGTGGCTAGCTAGGGCATCCGGTTATTAGGTCCGCTACAATTCGGTCAGGTACGATTAGATCCCGAGGTGATTTGATCTCGGGATGATTTGGTACCACGATGATTTAGTAACTATTAGCGATAAATTGGTTAATGTAAATGGTAAATTAGAAAGAGAGACTGCAAATAACGATAGAAATCCTAAGGAAGAATGGACTTGAAAAAAGTCTGAAGTTTTGTTCATGATTACATGCTGCTAACATTTCTGCATAATATCCACCAATAACGATAAATTATGATAAATCTCAGTCTTGCCAAACAACCAATTTATCGCGTGTTGTTACTAAATCATAGTAGCACCAAATCGTCGCGAACCAAATCACCCCGGGATCAAATCGTACCGGTTGCGGTGATTTGGTCCGCTACAATTGATCATTTCAACTTTTCTCATCTGATCAATAGGTTAAATATATACTGAAATTCATTAGTTAGGATCTGTTAAATATTGGAGTTTCAAGGGACGCCATAAATTTGAACCACGAAACAACCAGTTTAGTACGAGTATTCCGAAAAGACTTCCTTCAGCAAAGCATAAATTATTTATTTCTGAACGGCATCTTGTTTCAGTGTATGCTCTTCCCAAAGATTCCTGTTTTATATTCGTCATACCCTTTTGAATTCACTTCATTTGATGAATTATACTACTTTATCGGATTAAAAGAAATGTCACCGTCCTTTCAAATTATTTCGTTTCAATATCACTAAGAACTTATGTTAGTTTTGCAGCTAATATTACATTTAAAGAAGTAAACATCCTATCTAAAATCTACATTGAACAGCTTTCAGTAGCTCTGCTGAGAATGCGATGCTAATGAACTCAACGACAAGGTGAGTAATCTCCCTAGATTAATTTTGCAGTACTATTTCGTAGCAAGAATACCCATGGCCACGTTTAGTATGAAGGACTTAGGGGCATTAGGCACGAAATCTGGATCGACCCTTCGGAAGGAGGACCTTCTGGTCCAATTCTGCTCCAATTTGCACTTAATTATGGTCCCCTCAGTCGGACTGGACCCTGTCTGCCTTATGCTCTCCCTTCTCTCAATGCCTCCTTGATTATGGACATAATTTTATGATTCTGTTCTCGATCAAGGAAACGTTCAATATGACTCACGCAAATATTTATGAGAAGCATATCTCATCTTGTCTACATACCCTGAAAATAGTATGCACTAAACCCTGCTAGCGTTCGGATTATACCTTGAGTAATTTTTTTGATTCAAATTATAATTTATAAATATGAGAAACGAACAGGGATTCTATGTATAAAAATATCGGCAGCAATAGTATAAATACTAGTGGGACAAGTATGTTTTCCAGGGCAGTGCGGAGTTCGACGAGTAATATTCTGAACTCAACGAATATTCTCATAAAAACATTTTTGATTAAGTATCGTGTAATTTTCTAAAAATTAGAGAATTCTAGTTATTGGTCAGAGGCAGACAGAAAGAAAAAATACCAAACTTGAATTGAATACAGTGAAATAAATACTACAAACAGAAGTGGTTTCTATGTATTCGTGCAATAATATTCAATGCCTATAGATTATTTAGAGACCGATCACCTTACTTTTTTTTCTTATTGCAATAATTCCCACGTCATTACATAAATTAAGTCAATTCAATTTCGCTTCCCTCTTTTTTAGTGATTGAATATATCATATCGATGCCACGATAAGTATCCGGGGTCGCATTTCGGGTAACATCATGACAACATAATCAGTTATAATAATTTCGTCATTATTGATGGGGCGGATTTTAGTGAAGGTTGACTGTTCTTATAATAAACCTTAAAAGAAAAATCACACAAAGAACAATGTTCTGATCAGTATTCAAACCTATATAATCAGTGATACAAGGTTATAGAGCTAAGCATTACTCCACCGTGGCTAGCAGATTACTAATGATCCGTCTGTATAAGGACGAGTAACTAAGATTACTTTTACTTACGCTTACCAAGATTAATTTCACGAGAAACAAAATCTTAAATATAATGTGAACAGATACATGGAAATCAATCCCCCTGGGCGATGCATGAAATATCCCGAAGAGCAGTCTAGACTCTTTCGACCGTCCAATCCTCGTAGATTGAACTCGATGGGCGATGGATACCGAACAGAGAAGTGCACAAAAGGCGGGGTTTGAGGAATCGGGACGGTGTTCCTGCGCGACATAACGCGGAATATTTTGTGGAAGTGATAAGAGAGGATTGTTCGCCGGGAGAGGCGACGGAGACGAGAGACTCGTCACTTCCACTTACGTAGAGAGACCACGGTTCTCTCCCCTCCGCCTCCCTCCACCCTGAGTCTCTCCCCTGACCCCCCTCGCCTCTACCGCCGACACCCTCCGTCCTTCAGTCCGTTCGAAGCGGCGGTGCGCGTCGCACGCCGTTCCCCAAAAGATATCGCCGACAAACGCGATCTCTGCGATACGCTGTAGCGAGAGTGCGGCAAGAGTGGGCGCGAAGCAGCCCTTTGAAAAAGAACCGACCCCTTACCCCGTGCGGAGGATATAAACGGGGGCGTAGTACGGCGACGGAGTGCTAATTGCCGTCGCGGTTGGAAAGGTAGCGCACACCTTGACGAAACCCTACTGAAGAGTGTCTTGTTAAGAGCCTCCCCCAAACTCCTTGGTGCTTCCCCATAGCTTCCTCCCTTATCAACTCCTCAGACTCTTTAATTTCCCTATCCTTCCTCAAAAAGCCTTTGTAGAGGTCGGTCGTGTGACCTAAGAGAGCACCCTTTAGTCCGATACAGTTTGACCTTCCCGAGATCCTTCTCTTTGCCCCTCATTAAGAAGACGACGGTCTGATAACTCCGTCATATCTCCGGTAAAGGGCAAGAAGTTCAGCTTCGCCCCGATTAACCTCTCTGCCTTTTGTTTGTGAGCGGATATCATCAGCGACAATAGTTTCCAGAGGCGGGCGAGTGAACTGAGGACACCGTTTGCTTCAAAATCACCGAGGGCGACTCTTTCTGGAGGAAATAACTACGTTTCCAAGTGTTTAAATGCGCGATTCGTGAATTTGAGTGCGTTCGCGTGTGGACCACGAGTTATTTTTTGAGTCGGCGGGTGAAAAAAGGGAAAAATCCGGCAGAAATTTCTCCTCGACTTTCGATTGTGGTTGATCGATGTATTTTTAACGACGCCAGTGCTTTTACAGACAAGTGAAATCTTCCAAATCACTTTCCGACAGCTTTATATCACCACTCACTAAGAAAGTTGAGGGCCACGGGAACATTCCCTATTTGTGGTGTTCTACGACATCCCCGTGTGTCTGAGCACTTAAGCTTGCTATTCTCGCATGCGAAGATCCCAAAGGGAAATATTTCTGCCTGATTATCGCTGGTTTTGCAGATCCAACAACGGCCACCAGAAATCTTGAGCAATAGGACAAATCCGTGATAGGGAGATCACTATTCGGGCAAAAACAACGGAGAGTGCAGGATTCTAACAAGAAATCCACCAAGGCATCCTTCCGGAAAGCGCTGAGGGAAATACGGCAGCGAGGTTTGAGGAAAATGAAAGGGATTTTAAAAAGGCAATAAAAGAGGAATCTTCGGCTTTTCCCAAACGACAAAAGATTTCTCCGTTCGCGTTTGTGTGAGAAAAACTGACTGTGCGAGAAAAAGGATTTGTCTGGGTGCTATCGCATAGAGGCGAATGAAAAGGAAGTGACGACTGCTTTGTCCTTCGCGCGAAACGTTCGTTGACGTACGTATTCCGAGAGTGTTCATGAGAGGGACATCTCTCTTTTTTCTCCCGGAGTTAACAGTGGAAGAACGCGTGGAAAAATCACTTCGTTTCCTCTCGTGAAGGGAAAAATATGAGAAGTCCCTCGGTGGTGGATTTTCTCACTCGAACTGCGTTGGAGGCCACGACAGCGCTGGTGGAAAAGGCGTAAAAACTCATTAGGGGAGATCACTGGAAAAATATCTGAGAGAAGCGGAGATAAACGCCTGGTTTTAGAGGACACGGCGTCTGAAGGTATAATTACATTGTGGGGATAAAGGGGACAGTGGCTGTGTATAGGGAGAAAAAGCGTGGGAGATTCGGTGCGTCGGCGTAGAGTTTTTCCCCGTCCGCGGAAAGACAGAAGCAGGTTTCGCAGTCCAATACGAAGGGCGGAATATCCTCCAACAAAAGTCTTTGTGGCTGATGGATAGGTGGCAGATGTGATTCCGCCACCCTGTATCACCCCTAGAGCCATCCTGGTTGTTCACGGTGCCACCAACAATAAGAAAACGAAGAGTCAAAGTGTCCTCGACTTCAGAGGAGCATAAAGAAAACGGAAATAGTGTTGCTTTCAAAAGGGAACCCAGGAGCATTCTTTCCACGCAAACCCGCATCCTGTATTGGGCTGGATTTCGTGTGATAGAGGAAACGGTTCAAAAACTACCTCTGTGTGCTTGTACATCGCTTCCCATAAAGTGTTACTGGAAACCGCTACAGGGTGTGGGATTGAAAGCTTTGTGAGTCTCGATTGATGGAAATCGTTGCCGGCGTTGTAAAATTTAACCGCCGTCTCCTCTGATACATAGTGACCCTCCATGTCTTTACAGATATCGTCACGCAAGTAATTTGTCAACATTATTGCCGAGAGAGTGTCAGTGTACGCTTAGGTGTGCGTGCCTTTTTGTTTCGGCGATCCCGCTCCTTATATCAAGATCCACGCAGAATAGGGGCAAATATCCTTCCGTGCTCTCCCTTGCGCAAAAATTGCCTATCCATAAAAATATAAAAATTACCTTTGAAATAATTACGAAGACAAAAAGGCTGCTTTCTTTCGAAACATCGACCTTCCATGTCTTCGAAATAAAAATAAAAAAGACCTTCCTCTCGGCGGTCGATAATGTTCGAGCTTCCAGTGGTAGTGTGAATTCTCCTTCTTGGTTTTGAATTCTTTATCTCTAACGTTTCAATTCGTCTCGCATTCTTTCACTCGGTTAGCCATTTGTCTCGGGACCTATTATCGCAGTAAATATTTAACTTCTTCCTCATTGACAAGCAAAAAAGGAATGAGAATATTTTCTCTCGAACAATAAAAGAAGGGTTACAAAACGAGTGTATCACGAAAGACGCCGTCAACCCTTCGAAATAACGGGAACAAGTGGTGACACGTACTCAAGTCCGAGCGGAGACTACACAAATCGACATCAATAACGCACACTTGACAATTACCCTTTAAGACACGGCAATGCCCGCGTGCAATACGCATGCGTGGGTTCTTCTTCAGCGTCCTGCCATTCTCCTCCTAAGCATTCGCGAAATATCTAAAGTGAGAATAACACCGCGTTAGCGAGTTCTCGATGAATGATACTCAAGGATTAAGGGCGAAATTAATAAAAAAAGAGTAACAAATAAGCTGATTTCCTACGAGAGAGACAAACATCCTTTGAATTCGTCCGCTAAAGAAAAGAAGATACGTCGAAGACAATTCTTAAACCGACAGAAAGTGGTCACGCTCGAAATGGATAAGGATTTATCTTCGGAGATCGAGAGGTTCGCGGAGTTGAAGATAACGTCGGCGGAGGCGTCGGTGCCCATAAGGACCACCGGCTGAGGAACCGAAGGTGACCTCGACCGACGGCGAGTCCACCCGCCGGCGTCTCGTCCTCTCCCCGGAGAGAAATAAGGAGTCCCGCGTCGCCCAAACGAGTGGGACCGAGCCAGAAAACTGTGCGGCAGCTGTCCGAGCCAGTTATCATTCCCAGTTCCCGCTTTCACCCACATCCGCCTCAAAGTGAGGTTTATTCCACATTTCCCTCGCCCGTGCCCTCTTTCCTATCCTCAGGAAAGCTCTCGTTGTTTACTTCTCTTTTCCTAGTCGATCCTTTCCTTCTATCCCGGAACAAACCTCCGACCACCGTAATTTTCGAACAGACCAACAGGACGCGTGCCAAAACCGATTTGCGTCCGTCCCATTACAAAACCCTGCAATATTTCGGATTCTCGTGAGAATAAAGCTTCTACGTCCCTTTTCTGCCCAACATTCAGCATCCTATTCCACTTCTTGAAATCCTGCAGGCATTTTCTCATTCCGAGTGACCCCTCATAAAGATACTCTATTCTTCTCTTTAGCGAGGACCACCGCTGTTTTCCCGTAATAAAACAGAAATTTTCCCGACCGCGGAATTCCCATAAGGCTGCATACGACTCTCGAATTCTCCCCGCGCAATATCTTCCTTTCCCGTTACCCACCCCCTGACTCGCCACTTCTTCGTGTTCTTCCAACTTTATCGCCCTTTCTTCCTCGGCCGCACAACCCTTTTCTCGACCCCATTTCCTCTTTTCTCTCCATTTAAACTTCTGTTTCACATTCGTCCCGCTTTTCGCATCCCAACTCTCCTCCCTCCGCCGCTCGTCCATCTCTCCATCTTCTTTTTTTTTTGAGGTCCGACACCGCGAGGGCACATATTCACGACCATTAAAAAGAGAACTCTTTCATCTCTTTCGGTGTGGACTGCCGGAAATGCGGGTTATTATGGGATGGAGGACTGTGCGGCCGGAGTAGCCGAAGCGGAGAGACAAGGAGTGTGGAAGGCCGGTGGGCGGAAGGCGTGTTTCTCGAGAAGAAAGTGAAAAAGAGGGAGTGATAAAGAGTCGAGGGAGGAGTGTTTGTGTGGGCAGAGGAGGAGAGGTGGATGCTCCTGAGGAAAAGAGTGAGTGAGATAAAAATGTAGAAATGTCAGGTGGAACGAGGGAAACTAAGTGACACGGCGACCCCACTTTGGACCGAAATCAAGAATCGAGGGGGAACGTGGCGTTGGGGGACCTTATGGTGGAGGCGTAATTCCCCAATCTCGCGACGTCGCCGCTCGGAGAAAAAAGTTCGCCGCGAAATATTCCGGGCTTGATGCCTCCTAGGTCTTCCTTAATAAACGATTCTTCGCCGGGTGTAATTGAAAAAGGAGAGTGAAGGCACTTTCGATGAGAAGATATCTCATGGTGTTTTGTGAGAAACGGAAACCAAAGGGCTCCGCGCACGGAGTAGAATAATTAAACCTCCCGCATAGCGAAGGAAGTGAACTGAAAAAGTGTTTTTTTTTTCTGATGGTAGTTTCACCGATCCCTTCCCTGATACAAATGTCCATAACTTAGGGGCCCATTCTCAGAGGAAGATTCGTGTTGGATAAAGGCTTATTCAAGGACTGTTAGGGATTTCAGTGTCTCAAGTGGTGATTACAGTTTGGCGTGACGACAGCTGAAGAGATTTTCTCCCCTTTTTTATTTTCTGCTTCTCATAGCGATTATTCCCCTAACGAGGAGAAAGATTGTGAGAGTGACTTTCTTCGCTGGAATTCTATTTTCGTCTTCGGCGACGACCATACCCACGTAAGCGAAACGCCAAAGATCGCAAGCGGATTTTTGGATACCTGCAGCCCTGAGTTCGTGTGGTTTTGTAAGCAGCCCGACAGGTAGTGAGACTACATTAAAACAGTCATTCGAGTGGCCCAAGAAGAAGAAGAAGGCACAGACGCTTCAGTCGGACTGAGCCTTCTTCTCTTCTCCATAACCTGCGCCACCATCCGATGTATCTGGGGCCACACCAGCCCAGAATTGGCGTCGCGGCGCATAGGCGTGGGGGGGCGTCGTGGCCGTCGGGGGCTGGAGGAGCCATGGTTCAGCGAGCAGCAACAAGGGCTCTGTCCCTCCTGGGCGTAGCCCTACTTGTCCACCTCATAGCTGTCACCTCCGTCGCCGAGAAAGGTGAGTAACGCCTTTTTTAAGTTTCCCTATCTATCGGTAGTCGGTTGGGAAATTGACTATTTCTGTTCAAGAGCCAAGAGCGGATCATTTCAATATTTCGGTTGCGGCTGTGCTAGTCGTGATTGATGGACAGTGCCGACTGCTCGAAAGAGGAGGCTATCTCGGTTTTCACGCCATATTTCGTTCTATTAACAGCAGGCATGAATACCGATGTGTACGCTCACTTCTCCAGCAAGAGAGTCTTGATTGGAAGGAGACGTTAAAATGTTTTTCATCGCTTATTTGATTCGTTTAGTATTTGGAAAACTGAATAACGAGAATACTACAGCTAATTATGGATATCAGTCAGTGTAGATTTGCATTTTCTATCACTTCATTTCTTTTTGTATAATTTAATTTCGAAAGCATTTCGTACACGTTTACCAATTCTTACATGTCCACTGCAGAAGGTAGTGGAGGAAAATCTCTTCTTAAAAGGATAAGGAGGAATATTTAGACTATCTACATTATTTCGCTCACTCTTAAAATAATGAACACTTCGTTATTTCCACGGTAGATTTTTATCGACTATTTTTGTCAACGGGTGGACATCTTCAAGTAAAGGTCTGACCTAAGGTTGTCGACTCGTTGACGGAACTATTCAATAAATATCTGCAGTAGAAATTACGAAGTTTTCTTTCTTATGAAATATGTGTTAGGTTCTCGAAACCACGCTTGAATATATTAATTTTATTTCGCTTAAATTAGAAACATTTAAATTTAAATTAAACGAACAGAAACATGTATATTAAAATACAATCGGATAAGGATCTTCATACCGAGGTCTTCACGAAACATTTCTCAATATACAGATATGCTGATAATGTTGCTGAGAATTTTGGGTTCCAATCCCTTTACACTCGTACGAATTCCTTATACTGAACTCTTATGAATAAACACTTTAAACAATATACTTTTATACATAATTTTTGATCTCGTTCAGTTGTTGTATCCCAAGAAGTCCTTTTTCTTATTAAGGAGAAATTCTTTATGCAATAAAAAATTGAAAACGAGAAATAATATGGAGTTGTATTGAAATAGTAAGAACTGTAAAGTGAATCACGCGTGCACATTTCCTAAGTACATATATCAGAACAAATACTGCTTACGGTGTTCCTTATTCCATGAGTGACGCTGAGCACGTTACCAGAAAAATCACATTGCACCATCTCCGGAGAAGGTTATGCCCGAAATGTTTTTTGAGATATACTGCATCCCTTTCATCGCTGTCCATACTGATTGAAAAGAATTAGTTTAACCTAAAGTACCTCCTTAAGGAAGATTGTCTGATTTTAAATAATTGCAAATACTAAAATTTAGTAATGCTACTTCTGACAGCTTTTCCTCAATAATATCGTTCCTCTTATAAACTCTTAAGGGTTAGATGTAAGAGGAAGACTAATAAGTTTCAATCTTGCCCATAAATAAGACGTTTTATTATTATTAAACGAAGATTAAGGCGTTAAAGCGTTGTTAAAATGCACCCAGATATCAAAGGATTAGTATTTAGCAGTCACATTACGCTAAGTAGACTTTGTTAAATTTTACGATTTTATCAGCCTTTAATTCACTCTAATCTCTTCTTAAATCTATCTGAGTGACATTCGGTTGTAACATTCTTATTACTCATGGCCAGAGGCTTATAAATTATCACTATGAAGACAATTTTTACCTACACTATCTGTCGGTAAATATTTACGCAAATTAGGCATTAGAAGAAATGAATGACTCTTATTTCTCCGAATAAAATTGTTCATCGTCCAAAAATTTATATTTAAACTCCTGACTTTACATTTAAATGCAGTTGAGTATAAAGAGGTAACTACGAGGAGGATAAGATTGCATTTGATTACCATGGGAACGCTAAGATTCTCCCAAACGTGAACGTTGATGAACGGAAGCCTGGTGACAAACGCAATAACGTCGAAATAAATCGCAGAGAAACTACGGGAAAACAACATGGGTGCTCAAGAGAATGCGTAAGGCTTCGTAATAAAATACTGCCAAGATCCATTCTATTTCGTAATAACTTTTCCCGGCAGCCATTTCTCCTCTCGCTCCAATGCGAATTAAACCGGATTAAAACGAAACAAACGAACGCGCTGGAACTAAATCGAAACAAAAGAGGGTTTCTGCTTCGTCCCTCTCCTTCTCCCTGCAACATTATCCATGGCGCTCATTCCCACATTATATCAACAGCAATCGCGGAAAGCTATCCCGATACGTTTCCACCAGACCGTTTTTCGTTTACAACCCCATCCCCTTCATCAATCCATGCGAGACCTTTTTTATCATTTTTGATGTGTTTGCTGCCGGAGGAAGAACGAAGTTTTCTACTCACCTTATCCCCTCCCACTTTCTTTTCCGCAGGAAAATAAGTAATAAATATGAGGCTGAGATAAAAATGGATGTGCCTGGATTTATATTTACGTAAAAAACAGTGAGGAGTCGAAGTGAGTCCTCAGGGATTCCTGCTTTCTTTTTTCCCATGCCCTTTCTTCTCTTTCCTCATAGATGTCTCTCCCCTTACCCCTCAAAAGCTGAAGATTTATGGAATCTCGTCTGATTTATTTCTCATAGAGAGTTACCGAGTTTCTGCCCAAAGTTCCTCCACTTCTGCTGTTTTGCATATTCCTTCTCTTTTTCCCAAGGAGACGTCCGATTTTGGAATTATCCTTCGCAGAGTGGGCGCTTTACTTATCATAGAGTGGAACGTAATGCATCCGAGTTCTCGTTAACCCCGAGTAAACGTCAACGACCGAAGAGCGTTCAGATGCATTAGAGATACATGCGCCTGGCAATAGAATTATCTCTGGTCCGAATATGTTCTCTCTTAAGTCATATATATCTCACGGTGCGATGCTTCCAGCATATTAGGCCCTGGCGGAAATTTTTCCGCGATACGGTAAATACCTCACAGGTTTCCTCGCAGCTATGCATCACGTCCGACAGCACCGACATCGGAAATTTATAATGAGAATCGCTCCCTTCCGCGAAAGACTTTTATTTATTATCATTTTGGTACACGATGAAGGTTTTTAAAATGTTGCGCTCGAGGATATTCCGAAATCCACTTCCTTGTGCCCTGCCAGATATAAATTGATGGGAATTCGGAGTTATTTTCGAATTTCCCAATTTGTCCCACTAGTTTCTTTGTTGTGTGCATGGAAAAATTGAACGTTGTAATTTATTGACCTACTTACCTTCACGTCGGCTATGGATGTAGATGCAGTTTGTTGACATTTTTGTATTTATTTCAGACTCCACTTACAGAACTCTCCGAGAAAGAAACTTTCCTTCGTTCAATCTCGGAATCCAAAAACAATGCGTACCGTTTATTTATTTCCTAATACATGATAAACAATATAATGAAAAATTATTCTTTTTCCTCAAAGCTGTCGCGTTATTTCACCCGAGTCAATTTCCGGAAACTCAGGTTTATTGTATCTCTTCTTGACTGTTTTACCTCCTTAAGGGAACTCCTTTCATTGAAAGTGGCCAATCTTCTGCTTCAATTTTTTAATCAACATTCCCTTTACATCTTAATAGATAAACGAGACCAACAATAGTCAAGAAGTCGTTTCTTTTATGCATGAAAGTCGAGACAACAGTATAAAACAGGGGACCGCTCGGCGTAACATTTCGTTTAATATCCTTCAATTTTACGGTGACCCTTCTAAGTTTAGGGGCGAGGTCATCTGTACTGGCATCTTCCGGCACTCTTACGAACAGCCAACGGTCCCCAAGGAGAGCTCTTAAGCTCAGGGCTAAAGTGGAAGACCGGATACATGTTGAAGAAGCTGAGATGGGACAGACAGAAGAACTTATGACCTACATTACATTTTCCAAGGAGTGAAATAAAGATTTAATGAAGGGAGATACATTATTCAATGCTGTTTGCCTACGATTTACGCAAAATTAGATGTGGATGCTTTCAGATGATTACTTCCCTGGTGCCTTCATCAATAATTTCCCGTTTGGTGATCCAGTAAAAAGCGGGGGTGCTGAGAGAAAATTCAACAAACGAAATGGACTAACTTCATCGTTAATGTAATGAAATGTAAGATGCTCTTCTTCTCTTCTTCGTACATGCCTGAGCCTTAAACATGAGATATCGTACATAATTCAATTCGTCGGTTTTATCAGGATTTGTTGCCTAGGCTAAATTTGCAGCATCGCTATCAAATCTAAACTTTTACACGCAACATTTTTGAAGTATTTATCCATAACATTAATGTTCATCGTTATAAAATCGTTCACTATTACTAGGTTTTAATTAGGATTATTAGGAATCTAGGAAACTAATTAGAACTAGGTTTTCCTTACAATGCAATACATATAAAATATCGCTCTCAAAAATTTCAACTTTTTTTTAATGATAAAGAAATTTAACATTCTCCGGCAAACTTTAAGTGAGAAATTTATTCGGTAATGCGTCAATCATCTTTGGTTATGCTTTAATAAGTTTACCATTTGTAGCATTTCACTCCTTTGACTAAGTGATTACCATGAAAAGTATACAGATAATTTTCGAAAACAAAGCTGATATTGTATGACTGTCATAAAAACTAAATCCTACTGGCAAATAAAAATTCCGGTTCAGTTTATTGCGGGTCGTATTGATGCATTAAGAGTATGAGAAAGAAATCTATAATGGCAATTTGATCTCAGGAAGTAATCAATCAGAAATATTTTGTATTCAAGGTCGTATACAAGCGTATCATTTTTTTGCACGGCAACTGAGCAAAAGGCAATTCATTATTCCTTTAATCCTTTATTATCCTAATGGATTAGTTGATTAGAAGAGAAATTATCATATTAGTCCTAGAGTCGGAAGCTGGTTCTTTCCGGTGAGAACAATCCCTCCTGTTCTTTGCGGCAGAAAAGAGGATAACGGCAAATCACTTCAGAATCGTTTTCTAAATGCTTAAAGAGTAAATCTCGGAGATTATCTGGCGATAATTTTGGATGATAAACGGCGGCACACGACAAAGATACGTTTTCCTGGCTCTATGAAAATTAGTGGTGGCTCCGGGACTCGTTTTAGGGAATCGTCACGCTATCTTTTCCGATATCGAGCCACTAAAACATTAAAGGAAGGAAATTTGGATAGCACGAGGCAAACGAGGTTTATTCAACTTTTGTTGAACTTTTGATCAACGTAACTTACCGTATACTAGTGATACTTATTATTTTATAGTAATGCGTCATTTTAAATTATTACTTATTAAGGTATTGAAGGAAAAGAGTAAATGACTATGTCTATGTGTCTATGTCTATGTTTTTACCCTGCTAGTCGCCTTTCGGCGTGTGGCAGGGGGTGCATGCACCATTACTCTATTTCCCTAATCGATTATTTTCGCGTATCGTTCGCGGAAAGAATGAGTTCTTGAATCTATTCGTTATGACATCTATTTCTCTGATCTTTCTCGCATTATCGGAAATATTTTTAAAATGATTGAGATAAATTAGTATTTCAAAGGGCTTAGCTAAAAGTTAGGCGTTCAAAAGGAAACGTTCATTCTACTCCTCGATTTCACATTACAATCACAAATATCGATATTTGGCGCCGATGAACTATCCACTCGCGCATCATTTTTCGCACAGTATGTTATTGGAAGGGCCTTACGGAATCTAAAAGTTAATTTTCAAAGCCAAAACTGTATGTAAATATCTCTAAAATTAAACATACTTAAAACTTTATAACAAAACGTTCATATTTTGCTAACGTACTCACTATGACAATTTTAAGCATAAAGTTATAGCAAAAATATTTTAAAATTTGCTTTTTTTTCTTGCTTGCTCTTCGGAATTTACTTGCATCTATATCTCTTTGAGAAATGATAGATGTCAAAGAGCAAGGTAGATAGAAAAGTAATGATAGGCCTGATTTCAAAATTGTTGTACTTCTCTGATGAAACTTCTTGTAATTGAACGTATATTTTTGGTGGAGGTGGTGTACAATATATCTGAATCTCAACAGACTCGAAACGATTCTTCTTTGTTCATTATTTAACCTCCTTTTCAACTCGAGCAATATTTATTCATAAATCAAAAAAAAAACTATATTATGGTCTGATGGCGTCCCAATATTTTACATGCATGTAATTATTTAAATTGTTACATCACTATCAGAGGGAAATAATAAGTAAATGCAATTATCCTTGGTGACTTTTCAGCGCTGAGGATCACAAAATGTATATCCTATATTTATACATCACACTATAGCGATTTTTTGACGGAGTGCATATTTTCAAATTAAAAATTCGTCTTCTAAAAGTTGGTGGTGCTAACATCTGGTTAAGTACAGTACGTTCTTTCTAAGAATGCCCATTTTTTTAAAGTTCAATTATCCACATTCATACATCTTTGAGGTATCCTGCGTGGGGCTATTTTAGCGCGGTTGCCTACTTGCGCCGATTTCCCGGGTTCAAGACTCCGGCATATACATGTGTGACGAGTATGATCATCGAATAAGGTTCAGTTCATCACGTTAAAGATGAGTTTGCATATGGAAGTGCACGCTTCTGTAATGGGTGGCATAAACCAAACCATCGTCGCCTTCGATATCGGTCATTATTAACATAGGGTCCCATAAAAATACAGTAGAGTTGTGAAATTGTGATTACTAATATCTAAAAATAATTTCGCACGATTCTGAGGAAGCCTCGAGTTGACGCATTTAGGATTAGTTTGTTATGTATTTCATTTTAAATAATTTTCAAATCGACCATCATGTTTTCTTTACATTCATCCTGATATTCTTGAATACACTGACCCCCTTTCTGTAAGATGGAATAATAATTGTAAAACTATTCTGTAAAATTAATATCAACTTTTTAAAAATAGTTGTTTCGTTGTTCAAACTATCAGCAACGACCTCGAAGGAGAAGTGGTTTGCATGCAAGCTTCCGAGCATCAATGTTCTCTGCCAGAGTCCCGGCTAACTGGGTATTTCCTGGCTAGGAAATGTATGTACGTGTCCATCATCTGTGTATGGGTTCTATAAGGTTTATTTAAACGAATATAATTGAGGTTCTCGGTTTCAGCTAAAAAATTAATTAATTCCTTATATACGTAATATATATGAAATGTTAATCTAGTTCTACTTGAAACATATGTTATGTAAATTTATTCTATTAAATTCGACATGAGTAGTTATTCGGGTAGTTGTAATGGTTCTTCGTCACCTCTTAGATATAAATCAATAATTAGAACTTCTAGCAAGACAAGCAAGAAATCAGTTAGTCGATATTCATAACCATTCTCTTCTCCAGATAATATTGAGTTGATTGTGCCACTCTCTTAAAAATGTACCTTCGGAAATAATGTAAACAACGAGGGAGATGAGTACTGGCCAGAGGGATAGCCACGACAATGCTCAGAAGTTTTTACATTTTTCTAATGGTCATCTCATGAAGTGGAGATGGACAGATTGATGAGACCAATGTTAAAAGAGAAATTCCACTTAGCTATATATGATTAATATGCCTCTTTCTGTATCCTCTTCACCATCATAACGATTACGCAAAGAGCCATCGATTTCCATTTGTTTATTCAGCACCTTTTTCGTCTTTGGACTTTCATGGGGAATCTTTAATGTAAATGTTAAAAGTAAATTCCATTGGAAGTGTTCACAATTCTGTAGCAGTTTGCAGATATCAATAACTTTTAGTCGGAATGATCAGAAATGGATCAGGATGGCTACATATTGCTGGAGATAGGATAAAAAATTAACTTCAGCATTTTCAAATCTAACTAATGGAGCTAAATATGACGAAAAATTTTCGGTCGAAGTAATTTAAATTTCAAGTGAATGCAGAAGTTTTTTTAACACAAACGTTTGAATCTAGCGTGTTACTTACATTGATGAATCGAAATAGTACGGAATATAATCTATAATCGCTGGCCGGACTTCGAGGCAATACCCAATGAACTAAGAAAAACATACTTCGTAATTTCTAAATAAGAGTGGAATGTGTAAATTACGAAGTATATCTCTCTTTGTTCTTAGGTATGTGATATGGTACCATATATACAGTTCTTTACTATCGTTCATTTTTGCTGTCGACATTTTCATCACTCATCATTTCTTCCTGTCGAAAAGTTTGGGTGGCTTTGTTCGAATTATTGGCGCTTAGATCTATCGATATTCGAATAATCCGTACTTTTTGCTTAAACCATTCCTTGTACCACATGAAAAATGGAGTTTTGCAGAATGAGAGTATGTATGGAGTGATTTGTGATTAAGAGTAGTAGAACTTTCCATACCCTCTACCACCTTCCACTGGCGGATTTCGTGGTCAGTACGTAAAATGTAAAAAACAAAAATATATGAGCAGTATCTCAGTCGTGCAACTTCCACGTTGAAAACTAAGAAACTTAGAAAAATATTTCAGTATTTCTCACCGAAATTGGCATATCTGTCATATGCAATGTATTTTTCTGAAGATTCCAAGCGAAAGAAGTGGTCACTAATATTTGGTTAAAGCTATTTTGTATAGCAAGATGCATAACCGTAGTTCAAAGATTAACATCAGCTTTGAAGCACAATGCGGCATCAGCATAGTTCATTTTTTAATGAATTTTCCCGTGCATATACAATGTAACTGTAATGTAAACATAACTATCAGAAAGACAAATAAATTTCGATGGATTTTCCATCCCCAAGATTGAGAGCATGAAGTTTCCCTTTGCGAAACAATAACCTGAGTCCACCTTGTATCACGAACTATCCAGAAATGTGCTAGACATAGCATGAATGGCCGGGGGCTATGTCCTATTTTCCTGTTCGGAGTATTTGAAAATCGCTTTCTCGCAGGATTTCGAGAGGCATGAAAGTTTCTTTAAAAGAAAGCACATGCGAATAAATTGCTTGCGATGTTAGTGAAAGATTTCGCTCCGCTTTCCATACATCTATCCATTTGGTGTACCTTGGGATTTCGCGACAGAATCTTAAAACGTGTGCTTGCAACAGTAGGAAAAGAATCGAAACACATTAATTCAACAAGACATCTATAGATGGTATTGCATTTTGTATAAAATATACTATGCTTTTTATCGCAAAAAATTCTTCACCAAAAATTAAGATTTCCAAAGATTTTATTCTTGTGAAAACAAATTTCAACGCAAATGTCAGAGAAGAACCATCTTATACAATATTTACAATATGTAGAGTAATATGTCTAGGTTCCACGGAAAGAAGGGTGAGGGTGAATACATATTTAATTTCTAATCATCATTAGGACATCGTTTTCTTCTGTTTAATAATTATTTTGTATTTNGATTTTATTCTTGTGAAAACAAATTTCAACGCAAATGTCAGAGAAGAAACATCTTATACAATATTTACGATATGTAGAGTAATATGTCTAGGTTCCACGGAAAGAAGGGTGAGGGTGGATACATATTTAATTTATAATCATCATTAGGACATCGTTTTTTCTGTTTAATAATTATTTTGTATTTTATATAAAATAATTGTTAATTGTGAGAATTGTACTAAAAATCAATATCAAATCATATGCACAATGAAGCAGTTAGTACCACATATACAAGTAGTTTTACAAACGTGGTGGTGTAGATCCAATTCTCATTAGTGTATATGAAACTTCAAACTATAAAAGGATAAGGTAAACCGTTACAGCTTTCTTTTTCTTAATTAAAAGCAGTATTGCCGCATTCCATTTGAATGCTAGTGTAATTTTTTTTATTGTACGAGAATATATCAATTCACCCAGAAGACATCTCACTCCGAGTTCTATCGCTCCCATATTTATTTATTAAAAATTATACAACAAATTGGCTGTCTACGTGTAAACTCCACGGAAAAGCCGATTTTTTTTTGGATCAAGCAAATCACAGCATCTTGAACTAAAAGCTAAAATTACTCATGCAGCCCCTCAGAACGCTTCCGCCCGTATGGGTTGCACCCCATGCGATTTAAGGTCCCTCGACGTTCAAAATAATCCACTTGTTCCGCCTCTGTCGCGCCATCCCTCCTCCCGAATTTCAAATCCACATTCCATATTGCAGTGTGGATATTTATAAACGTTTTGAACTGCGGCCAAATGCTAAGCAGAAATAAACTTCCGATCGATCCCCGATCGAACCCCGGCCCACCCCCTGCCAACCCACCGGCTCCGCATTACCATTCGTGTCCTCGGAGTATCGACTCCGCCGAGCCAAATTTCTTCCCTCCGATGCGTCCGAGAACCTTAAGGCATCGCCTGCTCGGTGGAGAACAACAAACGGCTGAAAAATAGAAGGTCCGCGGACAGCGGACGGGACTCCTGCAAAAAAACAATGATTTTTTAAACGCGGTCTCTTCCCCGATCAATCCTCCCGCTAGTATGCACACAAAAAACCCGGACAGGTGACCTAGATGTGACAAAGGACCCCCGCCGCTTCGCGTGCCCACGCGCGAGCCCCCGTCTCGGGGCAGGAAAACCCGGCTCTGTTTTTATTTCACGGACGCAACATCCAGAGGGCGAGCGAAAGGGAGATAAACAAAGACGTAGAAACACGCTGTTATTTTCCGTAGACGTAGTTGAGAGTGATGTCCGGGAGGTGGGGTTGTTTGCCGGCTGAGAGAGGGTGAGGATTGGTGAAGACCAATGGCGCATGTCCTAAAGCCATTCCTCTTCCATCATTCGTGTGCCCCTCGACACGCTTCAGGTACCGATTCCGCGACGCTACCTGCCCCTTTATAATTATCCCCACCCTTTAATTTTTTCCCTTTTACTCCTCCGAAAACCTCCCCTCTTCTTTTCACTCTACGCCGATACGCACCCTCGCCGATAGGCGCACACAGAATCCGAACCCCGTGCCGCCCAATAACAAGCTTTGCTGGCTCACCATGAATCGAATCATCCCCGCTCCGCTGGTCATCGTGAGGGGGAGAAGGGACCCATAGACGAGACTTCAGCACGTAAATCACGGTTTCAGGCGAAGGGCAGTCGGAAGTCGAGCTTCACGGATAAGCGAGCCCTCTTGCTGGAGCGATGAAAAATGACGGGATGCCCATTGGTTATGGACGGTGGGAGCTCTTCCTCGAGGAGTGAGGGGTGCGGGTTCATTTTGCCTTCAATGGAGAGGGGGATGCTAAAGAGCTCGGGGGAGGGAGGCTTTTATTCATCGGAGGTAGGTCGCTAGAAAGTCGCACTTGGGATGCGGATGGCGTTGTGGAACTTTTCCTTCCTTCGCTGGTGGTATAAAGAGGATCGACCCCTATTATTTTTAAATGCTTCCCATGCGAAATTCTCCATTGGCATTCTGGACCTCTTTGGAATATCTTAACGGAATTCTGTGGAATTTATAAAGCCATTCAGTCCACGCTGGCTTTCTCGGCCGTGAAGATATTCTTAATAATTTTCTTTAATGAATACCTTGAGTTTTAGAATTATGGGATCTACTAGTTTTCGGCTCGCTTGTATCTCTCATGGAATAAGAGGGTATAGTTATGCGCTGTTAAGCGATAAAGTAGCGGATAACAAGCGCGATACATTTTGGGGGTGGTGAATCTACAATGAAACATTGGTTTCGTTTATTTTATTGCAAAAGCTACAGGGTTATGAATTATACTGATTGGCGTTGTTCATCTAAGCCAATCCTTATAGAATGCTATAATATGCGATATTCATGTGGTCATTGTCTTGCATATACGTGGTCGTTTTCTACTCATGGTAAATTGGCTTACTGAGGAAAGCGAAGGCAAACCACTTCACTCCTCATCTCATACGGTAAGCCTTTTTAGGGGTTTACCTAGCAGATAGTGGAAGATTTGAGGTTCCAGAATGTTTTATAGAGAGATGAGACTACAGCTCCTTTAATCAAGGGACACATGTATTGCAATTCATAACGACATTTCTATCACGGGTTTAATAAGGAAGAGAATATGGCGAGCAAATTCGGAAGTTGCCAAACGGCGGAATTAGAATTTTAAAATATTTCTCTCCATTACAGAAAACGCAAGTATCGTAGGAGAGAAACAAGATAGATAGTTAAAATACCTCATATTCCGAATGTCTGCAAAAATATTTACGATATATGTATCGAGCAGCGTTTGTTAAACTATGCCTGTACAAATAAACAGCTCGACGGATAGGGTTGTTTGTGAATCGAATAGCTCCATTTGGCCACGAGCTTCAACGGCGTTACATCGGTATACTTGGAACACATGTTAAGCTTCTAGATACCGAAACGTATTTTCGGGTACCTAAGATATACAGACATAAAGGCACATATGAAAACCAGTTGCTCGAGGAATATTTCCCCTCAGTTTATTCTTCCGCAAGCTCCTCCGTAGGCCATTGAAGCTTCTTTCCCCGAATGGAAACGTGATGTGACAATGCTTGAGTCTACAGTTGGAAAAAAATTATAACAACCTCCAACCCCCCTTCTTCTTGCCGTTCCCACGTCAATTTGAGAAAGTTTCTTCTTTTTTTCGAGTGCCCCTCGTCACTTAACCTTCGTCTGCCCTGAATAACAATACCAGATTTGACACTGTGCAAGCACGGCAGGATTGCGTTGCAGTGTAAACAAACCTTTGATTTAAGCGGCGACACGAAAATAAAGGGCGACTCGCCTTCGATACATACGAAAGGAGAGAAGAGAGGGCCTCCTCTTTTCGTAAGCCCATGCTAATGCGATTCAAGACGCAAAAAGAAATCCCGGTCAGAATTTTTAAAACTCTCTTTTATTACTCCCTTGCTCCCGGTCGCAACTCAGAAAAGGAATAAGAACTTCTGAATTTTCACGTCGCCGACGTCCCGAGCTTTTCAACTTGGAGAGCGAGATAGATTTCTCCCAGAAGACGAAAACGAGAACTTTATGACGGGTTTAAATATGTGCATACTCCCCTCGAAACAGGATACTTTGGCAATGGAACGTGGAAATGTGGAATAGACAAGGTCTCTCCGAGAAGTTTGGATGAAATTAAATGACAGAATGTTACACATTGCGCTGTCATGATCGGTGAGTCATTTTGAAGCTCCGTCGTTGGAAGCAGAAATATCATTTTTTTCCACAGCTGGAATATAATAAAATATTAATCCTTCTCCTTGAATTTAGTGTATTTTTCTCTGTATCTTAAATTCTTAGTCGGGAGAAATTATGAATATCTTGAAGGAACGCAAAAGAGAGACACTCCAAACCCATTTATCACAAAAAATTGATAGAGCTATTACACACACAAAGCAATCATTCTTCCGATTTAATTTTTAGTAAAATCATAAGAGACCTAATGGGCTATCGGCAATTAATTTAAATGTTATTCTTTCGATTAAAAAATAAAATTCTATACAATGAATTGCGTGTGTGTGTTTTGTTTCATTATATTTAAAAAGATACCGTATCAGGCGTAACTTTGTGGAATTCTTTCATTACCATGAAACAAGAAATGCTATTAACTCCGGAACTTTCGATGCCTCGAATAAAATTGGCGATATTTCAGCGTAGACCTAAAATGCCAGATTGCCCTCTAAAACATAATCAGGATGGATAAATGTTCCGAAAAATTACGTATCGCTTAAGGGAGAACAGGTTTCTCTCCTTTTCGCGCCAGAAATGTATCCATCAATTTTATGTTAGCATCTAAATCCTTTCAGCTAACGTCGAAAATATCCCCCGTTATATATTGTTTACTTTTTTGGAGAAATATTACAAGGAATCTGCAGATTATTTAGGCAGTCAAGTTTCACGCAAAGAGAGTTTATGAGATTTAAAGGAGAAATGGTACCTTTTTTATAATGGAAGGTTCCTATAGTTACTTTTCGAACATCTTATCATGATCCAGCTGATCCATTGCTTTCGCTCTTGACTGCCGACCCCTTTGGAAAGTATGTACATAAAATCGGAAGATAGAACATAAAAACAAAATGAGAATAGAAATAGACTGGTTAAGAAAACAAACGGCGCTTGATGTTTCACCCTCTCCTAGTCACAGTATCGCCTAGAAACCATAGTCTACTCTCACGGCGGTGTATACCTTTTTCCTATCCAAGACTTTCCCGACGCTTAGATATATGGCATCGCTTCTTCAGCAGCGATAAAAGACGAGCGATGTTTATTTATCGAAATTCCCTCCCTTACACGCATCCCTCCGCCTCATCTGAACCGGCTCCACCCCTTTCCTTCACGAAGGAATCCTTTCCTACACCCTCCCAAATACACTCCTCCTCCCCGATTCTTTTCAACAAAACGCTTCCTGGATCCTCGCCTCATTCCATAAATTCTCTCCCCTATTCAGACACAGACTCCCCTCCTCCACGAACTCCAAGAAGTCCTCCCTGTCTTCATTCCCTCTTCACTCCCCATTCAAGAAAGGGGAGGGAAAAAGATACAACGGTGACTCGCAGGCCAAGCCCTCTTTAAGAGAACGGCTGTGACGCCAAGAAAATGTAATTTCCTTCGCGGTGGACTAAGAGAAGGGTCCTGCGAGAGGAGAAATGGTATCTCCAAGGGTACAGAGGTAAAAAAGGAGGAAAGGGTTAAAGGTGAATCCACCGGATGGTGCGGAAGATACGTTGGATGTTCAAACTGGGAGACGAGAGCCCCTTCTTGACAGCAGGAGGCGGAGGTTTTTGCAAAATGAAAGGAGGTCCCTTTTTTATTTATAAAGAGAAGTTTAGATTAAGGGGTCGAAAAGGGGGGGCGAAGACAAACGAGGCGGGAGAGAGAAATAGTGCCGACAGGGGGGCAAAAAAGAATTTTCGGATATGTAGGGTATGGAAGGGTCACCGCGCGAGAAAATCGTGCGCGGCGAATAAAAGGGAAGAAGAACATCGGTAAGATATCACGGGATAGCCGTCAAAAGAATTGAGGGGTTGCGGAAGAGAGGTTCAGCCGGAGAGGGGGAGTATGAATGGATAGGGATTTTTCGGAGGCGTAGAATGAAATACGAGCGCGAATCGAACGTGGACGGTGGGAGAGATCTTATGGGAAGACGTGATGAGAGAAGAAATTGCGGGGAATGGTTGGGGAGGAGGAGGGAAAGAGAATAGAAACATCGGAAGAAGCGGTGGATAGATAGGGCACGGAAAGAATAAACGGAGTCAGCGGGAATTTAGTGGATGGAGCGGGAAAATCAGAGCGACCGAAGAGATAAAGTAGAAGGAAAGGCGATGAAAGGGAAGAGAAATAGTGGCAATTTATAGGCAAAGGAACCGTGTTGCGTGGAGAAAAATGGACCGTTATTCCAATAAATGTGATTGCAATCGTTTCTCCTACCATACGTATCTTGATGAATGGGATACTTTTCATTTGTCTTTCGTTACTGAAATGAGGAATCTGTCGTTAATTTTGTCTCATTCGTCTTCAAAGATCTGATGATCTGAAAGCTACTGAGGTATGAATGGCACCGTTAAATTAATTATTTATTTTGGGTTTTCTTACTGAAAGCGAAGAGGCGTCTCATACGTAATTTAACTATGGTACATTGACGTGAACGTTTTCATTCATTGAATTCTGGTTCAGTTAAAGTTCAATGTAAATTACCTCACTCCTCATATTGTATCTAATGGTGGCGGCTTTAAAAACAAACCGGTCTCCTGGCTGATTACTGTTCAGACAGAATAAATACAATCATCTCCAGAATACCAAAGATATCAGTGAACAACAGTTACGAATGCCTTAGACCAAACGCCAGATTTAGGCATATGTTTTGAACAAGAGAATTGTAAATTTAAATTTAAAATTTTAATTTAAATTAAATTAAATTAAGGTTTAATTGACTTTGTGATTTTCTGAGTTCTCTTATATTTCCGTTTATTTTAAATTCTCAAGTACGGCTTAAGCAAAACCGATTAAGAAACTCAAATACTTGTGCACGAGTGGAAGGGTGAGTAGAGCTATAAAAACTCAAAATTTGCCGCTTACTTATTCGGTAGGATAAATTGTCCCTAATTTCTTTCACATCATGCTATGAATAGGAAGAATGCAATCAATCGATAGTATTTCAATTTCAAGGCATTGATAACCATTCAGTCTCCGTGAAATTAGAAACGAAAGATATTGAAAATGGCGAGGTATTATTTTATTAAAGGCTTTTCAGAGAATAAATTCAAATGGACGAAATCATTTAGCAGTTTTATCGATGTTTCCAGGGACTCTTTCAACCATTCAGCGATATTTTCTTGTTATATATTTTCTTATGATATTTCCATTTCTTTTTAGCGACATCCCGCACTCGATCTAGCATGCCTTGCCATACGTATCACCTCTACGCTTTCGTAACAATAACTTCAGTTATATTTGGATTAAAAAGTACATATAATCTACAATTGTTTATTGAAGAAGAAATTTGAAAAAGATTCATTAACAACTGTACAGTAATAAATATCGTGACTTAATGAGTATTATTTGCGGCGAGTGATATTAGCTAACGATTTTGCATTTCACGTCCTAAATTACCCAATACCCAAATAAGCGATGAGAAACGCATGGCTCTAATGCTTGAATTTTAAGAAAGAAATGATGCAGAAAAAGTCTGCCGTAGTCAGGATTCTAAGTGCGATATTCCACTTCTAGGCCGGTTTCTTTAACCAATCAAGCTTAGATTTTGGTCTCAGTGTCGGATAAAGCAACCGCTCGGAAAGTAGGAGAAACGGTTTAAGTCCCCTTTAGAGAAGAAGCTTTTTGCTTCTTTGCTGTCACCGTTTATCTGGTAAGGTATCCCATTGATATAATCAATGATTAATCTTATTCGTTTATTGATGTCTCAAAATATTTTTGTTACTTCATCAAAACTTCGTATTTTTTAAAAAGATTTTCGTTAGAAAAATTTTATTCCACTAGCCTATGAAGTGTGATCAATAAATTATAATTGCTCTCTATTTGAATCCATGCATGGATGCTTAACTGCAGCACAACCGTGGTCTACAGCTTATCAAGAGAAAGGGTCGCGTCGACAACTTTTAACAGCTCGGCTCGAATAACGCATCACATACGGAGAACAAAGAAGATATACTTTCTCAAAAGTGAACGAGGATCGGAAAATGTTATCAACGGTAATATAACCCCAGACTGCATTCCGTATGGAATCATAAATCAAACCGGGAGAATTATACCATTTTGCATCAACCGAAGCATGCGGATAAATCACGGGAAAGAAATTACTCCACCGATTTCTCTCCTTAATATACGCACATCCGGCTACATAAACGTAGTGGAAAAATCTAAAAGGTTCGCGAAATTAAAAAATATAATAAAGAAGATGACATTGGAGTGGAGGAAAGCAGTTTGTTCGAAAGGGCACTTGCTCGGTAAGCAAGATTTGGGCAGAGATGGGGAGTAAGAGGAGAAGATGAAGGATGGCGGTTGCGGAAGGAAGGGAGAGAAAGGGAAGACGGCAGCGGTCGTTCCTCAAAGACGAACCATCGTGGAGATCGCGTTTGAAGAGAACGAAAGGGAAGGCCCAAGGACTGCTTTTTTGGTGCGTGTCGCAGAAAAGGGTGAGCTGATACTTTGGGCTCATGTTCTGGATGAGTCTTCCTACCAAAGGACCTCCACATCTCTTCCTCTGTGTACACAATAGGAATGTAGCAGTTCCACCCCTTTTCCAACTCCATGGAGGGAAAACGGGAAAGGGGCGGGTTTACGAGAGGAAAGGGCATGAAGAGAATGAGGGAAAGAAAGGGATATTTGTTGAGTTGTGACAGAAGTTGCGGGGCGGCGATAGCGCGCAGTGTGCGGTTCGGGTTTATCAGGATCGGAAAATGGCGCTTCCGAAAGACAAATGGCGCTGCATTCAGCTGCTTGAAGAGAGCGCATTGGAAAGCTCTTTTGTTAGACGATTGCTAAGGTTTTTAATTCGCGGAAACAATGATTCGAATTAATCGCCTAGATTCGCCCTCTCGCCGAATTTATGGCGCTTCGTGATTGTGATTCAATGGAATGAATCCGTGGAAACATGAATCACGACTTCGATAGCAATATCACTCGATGGTGTAGATGGATTATGAAATTCGACGGAAATGTACTGGGTCGATGGCGGCTCAGCACCACAAAGAAAGGATTGCAAAGGCCACCGTCAGATAGGTTCAATTTAGGGGAGAAAATCGAGAATATTTAAAATCTGAAATGTTCTGCGAAGAAGTAGTTTTGGATTTTAGTTATCGATACAAATCTAAAACTTACCATTTAGAATGATGATTTAGTGTTCAAATTAAAATATTGGAGACAATCTCAATTCAGATATCTCAGTTTAATGGAGGAAACTGTATGGGCCGTTAGGCGAATTACAAAACTATATCCTCCCTCAGGCGGAAAATACGACTAACTATCCGTAACATAAAAGGATTTTGTAATTTATTCCGTATAAATTTCTCTAACATCCATTATGCGATAACGTTCAGTCACGCCTTTATCAGTTACTTGGCGATATATACTATATTTCCGCTTATATAAAACGTAAAAATTAACTTTTACTTCGTCAGCATATAAATATATACGACATACTTGTACGTTTAACTTTTATAATTCTAATTGCATTTGATAACTTGAAATTAGTCGTTTTTAGAGCCCATTAAGCCTGAGATATCTCTAAAGTCTCCTCTGCGTATCAGCACTAAGGAGCAGTAATGAACCACGTCATCCTTTGACAGTATTAAGACCTGGAAAAGGCATAAGGAAACGACAAGTAAGGAGAGGACAAGAGCTTGACAGTGATACCCATGGAGACATTATCTGAGGTAGAAATAATGACGGATGTAAGAGTCTCAGGAGATGATTCGAAAGGGCAATTTTGGCTTCTGTAAGGAGATAAAGAGGAAACGACCTAGAACAAGAGAGAGGCGTAAAAGAATTATTACTTACATTTGCAGAAGGTTCAAAGGGTCGAAAAGGGTTACGACGGGGTCAAACAACGTGGCAGTGAAACTTTTTCGGAAGACGATACGAAGCGGGAATAAGGGATGAGGATCTGGAGAGGAAGAGGGAAGACGTAACCCCGTGAGAGTAGGGCTTGTATTGTCTTGGGAAGAAAGAGCGATAGAGATATGCGACTCCTTCAGCTGAAACGTGAGACGGAATGGAGGATAGAATTTAGTTGGAAGGAGCAACGGCGGAAAGGAAAAGTCAACGCTGTACGAAGAGCAGAGATGTAAGGAGTTTCAGTTAATATTCCAATATTTGGAATTACGTACAAAGCGTCTTTTAAATCAAAGAGTACGTGGAAATATCACTCAGTATATACCGATATTTTGGTTCTATATGTAAATCTCGATGCCTAAGTTCGGGGAGAAGCTGACGCTCTTCAAAGCTTTAGAATTTGCTGAGATGCCACTCATGTCGTTTCCTCCCGGTATTCATCTATTCAGTAACCTATAACATTTACATAACCCTTTCAGTTCCTCCTGCTTTAAGACCCTGCGAATACAAGAGGAATAATTCTCATCTCTTGTCCTCGAGATAGATAGACGAGATAGCATTCGATCTTGTGATAGAGCTATTACTGCTTCTAATTTATCACATCTGCATACCTCGATTCTGTTAAAAGAGAGGAATATCTTGATTTTGGGGCATCTTACCCTTAATATCTTGGGGCATTTTTTCCCCTTGGAAAACTTCAATGAGTTGGTTTTTCGTAGCAATTTAAAAGTAATCAATAAGCTATCCATTTTAGTTTTGTTGTACACGTAATAATTCTAAAATTATAGCAATGTTAATTATGCTCTGTGGCAGTGGTACATACATATAACTTTTTATTTGGAAGACTAGATTGTTTATTACTTATGGATCAGCGGACCACGGTTACGTAAGTTTATTTCTACAAAATTATATTTCAAAAATTCTTTCATTTTTCGAATTCATTGTGCTTAATGTATTTATGAATTATACTCTTGGATTGAATAAAGAGAAGGATTGAAAAGTATGATAGACTATAATATAATTTATAAAATACCTAATTGTTTGAAACTAACTTAGGTTTCTCGCCATAGCATCTTTGTTGGCCGGATGAAAGTAGATGGCGGACCGTGTTTTCCCAGTAGGACGTAGTTTGCTCATCACTACTCAGGGAGAATCCCCATAAAAGCAAAAAATGAATACAAGAACGTTTATATGCGCAGGATATTAATACAGACAGTACAACAACAGTACAACATTAATAAAGTACAACATACAAATTAATATTAAATAATACATTTAGAACGAACACAAAATTATCACATTTGAAGAAAACGTATTTGAAAATTTTTCTTTAAAAAATGTGGCGTAGTGATTAGGAAAGTTCTAGGGTATATGCATATAATACAATACAACTGGTCTTTGGTGAGTAAAATTGGGACTAGAAAGTCTCATTCTCCATTTATCCCTTGTCAAAATTAGGTACAAATTACAAATAAATGACATTGTGTATGATTTTAAACTTTAAATATATCAATATACTTAAACTCGTATAGTGAATATAAAAATTTGAACTTTAAATATATTAAATAATAATTTAAATAGTCTTTTCTCGGAAAAAATGTTTCCACCGCAGAAAATCGCCCACCAAAAGGAGGGTGTGAAAAATCAACAAGATTTGTAAGAAATAATGGACTAAATGGAGGTGGATTACATACGGTTATATACGTTCATGGAGTAAGAGCAATTAAGGCCAGATTGAGTATTAACGGCAGATAGAAGACTTCTGTAGTTGCAGCAATGCAAAACATATTGCATACAAAAATAAACCAAGGATACACTTTCTTCTTAAGTCTGGTTCAGCTCTCAGTATAGTTCCCGGCGATTAGAAGACATTTATTCTCCTTTAAGAAGATTATACATCCGATTCAACATGATGATTCACCTTCAGGCAATATCCAGAATTTCATGTACACAATAATTAGTCATTCACCTTTATTTTATTGCAGTTCTCTCCTTCTCTATATTCAGGACATATAGCCCCGAATACAAAATCCTCGTGCCTTTTTCAATAAGGTTTCCGAACACGCTACTGATCCTGATTATCAGTAAAACTGCGTTTCAATTTTCTGGTCCGTAAGGCAGGCAAATTCCGCGGTTGAAATATTCGAATGTAGGCTATGATTCGTAATTTTATTTGTTCGATCGTGGAATTCCACATTGAGGCAACTTGCGGATATTTCACCGGAAATGGGAGTAATACATTGGATTCGAATCATTCCTAAGCCGAAGTTACTGACTAGGGAAATCGGAACGCAAAATAGAAAAAGGTTTAAAACTCCTGACTTGAGATCATAGAAACATAGAGAAGATTAACTTTCGATAAAAAAATATGTGAAACATATCAGTGTAATCCTTATTTTTATATCTATTTTAAAGAAGCACTGCTGATAAGGAAAGGAGAAAGATCGGGTTCAAGTAATGAGAATAAATAGCGTCTCCTTTCAAGAATTAAGAAAAACTCTGAGCCTGAAGAAATCTCAATCTTATAAGAGAGAGTAAATTAATAGAGACGAGGAAATGGATATGAATAAATATGGAAAAGAGGGCGGAAAATGTGAAAAATATGGGCAAAATGTATCGGAGATAGCAAGGAGTCAATCAAGAATTCCATAAAAGGGAAAGGAGCGGAAATGGGAAAAAAGAAAACGGAAAGAAAAAGTTTGAATAAGTCAGGAAAGGAAAATAAAAGTGCGGAAGAAAAAGTAGAGGGATTGGGATATAGGGACGGGAAAGTCGGCGAAGAACTGTCCGTTCAACTTAACTGAGTGATTCGATAATGACGAGAAACAGAAACGAAGTCGCTGAGGGAAATCTGTGGGCACGAGCGGATGAAAAACATCCATGACGAGGTGGGGAAAGAAAACTTCGACGAAAATTAGCGCTTCCTTCGAGAGCAAATGTCAGAATCAGAAACAGAGTTTGGGAATAAAAGTCACAGATGATAATTTATACCGATACCTTAAAACACAACAGACTACATACATATACACATATTCATGTACAATCTCATTTTAATCCTTTATTAACGTTACCTGAAATTGCAGTATATAAAAATGTATACGTTATGAGCAGTATGGCAGCAAATTAAGCAAGGATTGGAAAACCAATGAGAGGATCAATACATGATCGAAATTGGGTATTTGGTCTCTCAGTTATTATGTATTTGGGAGTTAGAGAATTTTAACGAGGACTGACGAAATTTAAAATTGTATCAAGTCATTTAAAACTCGTTACCTTAACAAGGCGATAATATCAATAGAAAACTGAAATATTATTGCCTGCCATAATCCACTGCCATAAAACTACACTTCTGGCCATAAGTTTCAGTTACTATTTAATGTAAAGAAATGAAAGAAATAAAATCACAAGTTTCGAAGGTTAGAAAACCGAATCTGCTTATAGCATTAAAACTGCATTTTCTAGAAAATAAACTAAAAATATTCAATTTGCAGTTTATCAACCGATTGATTGATTTGATATGCGTAGGTGAGCTTCCATGACATTATTCATGATTCATGCAATTTCTTCCTGCTTGGTATCGCCTTTTTTATTGACTATAAGTTAAAACAGTTTGTCAATTCATATCTACAAAACAAAGGAAATTCGCACCTTTACGACTAACAGTTGGGTCGTCATATCTCAAAGCTGTTTTTGTCAAAGTATTCAATTATTAAAATGAGTAGAAGAAATAATTTCCTACGGGTGTAGACGAAATTTTTTATCGTGAAATTATATCAACAAATTACACGAAGGGTATAATTACGGATATCAAAATTTTAATTACTTTACAAGAACCGAATATAAAAGCCATTATTCAAATATTATCCCTCGAGATAAGATCAGGGCTCAAGAGGGAAATCCCCCGAAAACCAAAAGTGACACGCATACAGTATTTTCTCCCCATTTTGCATGCGGGTGAAAGTGGATAAAAACGCCGTCTTGTGTCCCAACTTATATAACTGAATTTGAAGATTCTTTGAGTGGAAAATTATTTTAAGAATGCCATTTCCATTCCTGTTAAGTTGGCCATAAAAATAGAATAACTGCGTTGAAAAGGTCAACAATAAAGAGGGCCGAAAAAAGACAATGGATTTGTTCGCCTTCATTCGTGCTCCACCTGCCTCTAGGAGGATCCTGGCGCTGGTGGGTGCCGTTAAGTGAGAGCCACCATTCGCATGGCCAATTAATTACGATTAAGTACGGATGTTCTCTGGGATGGCTCAATCGTTTGCAAAAGAATGGGTGAAAGATTCCAGTTTGATTCCAGGTATCGTCAAACATTTTCACCTCCGTTTACCCTTTAGCATTGAATTTAATTTTATTTAATTTTCCTTTTCATATTCACGAGGCATTTAAATATTTGCGGCGAGGATCAAAAAATAACTTTGTCTTAGTTCCACATGTTAGTTGTAGTCATTTTCAGGCCTGAAGATGACTAGAATTTAGTCGAAACCGATCGAGCAATTACTATTTTGTGCAACAAAGACGGAGTTATTATTTCCTTTTGGATTCCACGCAGTGACACCTAATTCAATTGATTATATTTTTGAATGTTAATTTTGGTCATCTGCGAAAGCGTGGCTCTAATAAGCAGGTCACTGTGATAGTCTAGAAACCAGCGTTGTAGCCAGGTAACTGTGAACTAGGCCAGACGAAATTTAGTTTATGAACCACAAGCGTTGTCTAAGTTGTCCTTGGATACTGTCGCCGGAGATCCCTGCTTTAAATTTCTTTTTCATATCCTTTCCTTTCTTCCGAGCAACACCGCATCCATTTTCCGCGCCCAAGCATCGATTCATCATTATTTATTTCTACGATCTCCGGATGATTACTCTAGTAATAATATTTCCCCGAGTGTATAGGATAAAGTCGTCCTCGTGAGGGACCGATGATTAGGATGAGAAAAGAAAGGAGTACGGGAGTGCGCCCGGGTTGCGTGATGAGGCTCTTTGCCGTGCTTGTGGAGTCGGGGAATCGAGGAAAAAAGACCAGGGACGCGATACTTCTTTTTCCTGAAGTGGCGAACGGAGGATTGCGAGACAGTTTGAAGGGGCCATGGACGAGGGGAGGCAAAGAGCCTGGAAGCGGAAAGGTGAGGGGTCTTTTAATGAAAAGAGAGGAAAAAATAAGAGGCATTCGCGTAAGACCGAGAAATGAAGGATGAAGAACTCGGGGGGAATTAATGAGGAAAAGGAAGACGTTTCGTTCGGAGTCTTGAATGAAATCGAGAGATGTTTATTCACCTGGAGATCCCGAGATTGTTAATTCTTTACCAAGTCCTTTTGTCTCGTGCTGGGACCGGGATGGATACGATGGACTGACAAAAGGAGGGAAGATTTTCGAATTATTCTAGGCTGCAAGCAAGGGATCTTCTGAGAATTAAATCCAAGCGCTAAACCGTCTTGTCTCATCCGGTTCTCGGAGGGATTAATCATAACGGGATGAGAATTTTAAAATTTTTTTAAACTTAATCTATTTCTTTACTTTCTCATCAATGAGTATTTTAGTGTAAGAGGTTGATGTTGTTTCCAATCCCTTGCGTTTGAGGCGCACTGGTACAGTTACGAGTATATGGAGTAGGCATGAATTTACAGTATTCGACATTTGCATGCATCAATAACCACTTATTTTGTGAGAAAATTCGACTGGAGTGTGAAAAACATTATATGAATCGTAGCTTGTTGAAAAGTACAGGGAATATAGCCAATATTCTTGGAGACAGTAAAGACTAAATAACCAGACTTTTATCCTTTTTAAATATGACTGGGGATTTCAGAAAGCTTTAAATGAAAAACGGAGATACAGTTATCCATATAATTTTACCATGTATGTATATATATATTATTTATTTATTTATATTTATATAAACACCAAGATATATACATCCTTCTAATCTTTTACCAAGTTGATTTACTGAATTTTATTATATTGTAATTAATCTAGAGTATTACAGATAACAGTAGACGGCAAACTACAACAGATTAGACTAATTTGAGAATAGGTGCAATATTATCTCAACAGTCAAGGTACCATAATTCCAATTCTACTACCCTCCAAACTCGACTGGCGAAGATTATTTCTAGAAGTATTTACCATTTTGCTGCAATAAATACCTCAGTTGCTCTCTAACAGAGAAATAACTAAGCAAGTCAAAGGAATCAATACCCATAGAAAGAAATGCGTACAACTGGATTTTCTGTTAGCTAACGTCTAAGAGGAGAAAACGAACAGCCATGTCCCTAAGTTTGATCAAGATCCACCTCATATTACATTCATACATAGTATATAAAACATATCTTTAAATATTTTACGTAACCTTCAACATAACCAAGTTGTTTGGTAGACTTCGATGAAGCTAAACTTTCCAAGAAATGACTACATAATACAGAACTTATAGGCATCTGAAGACTCCAAAAACTTGAGTGCAAATTCTGGAAATATATTTCAGCTGTTCTTCAGCTCATAATTTACTTTACCTCCATTATCTTTCGTTACTCACTATAAAGCTATGTCATGAAATATTAAGTGAGTATTTGATCAATGAATAGTATACTATTTCACACGATAAGGGAAATATCCCTTTAGCACTACTGCGTTATTTTTAGTTGAAGTTCAAAAGTATTCGGATAGATAAAGTTGTTAAAATAAATGCGAAGCACTATAGAAGCATCAGAGAGCTAGTTTAAGAAGATAGGGTAAACTACATTTCCCTCCATGAGGTCCTTAGGAGCAATTCCCATAGAGATTACGTGTTCCATCAAGTTTGAGTGAGCAGTCATGCGAATGCCATTTTGCCTTCTTAGGGATCGGTAGAAAGGCAGGGACCTTTATCTGATATAAGTCGATTCGGTTAAATATCAAACACGCAGTATAAAAGGGAGGAAAGGGGAGACTGAAATAGATTTCCAGACCGAGGATAATGGATTTTGTATATTTCAACTTCAGATATGATATTTAGCACATTTTTAAGGACCTTTTCTTTATTTTCCTTCCGACTTTTATTGGTTCCTGAGAATTGCTAAAACCTAGGAACCTGACATAGTCGAAATATTTCCAAAAAAGTATTATATAATCTCAAGACTGAGTAAACGTATTTTAAAAGTGTAAATATTGAAAATTATAGATATGCGTCTCATTTTCATAAGTATGTTAATGCTACGATTTTTTGAAACGTATCCTTCAACGCGATTTGGTTTTTAAATAATATTTCCTCCGTTATATTTTTCCAGCAATATGAAATATTTACTATTTATTAAATTTTCACCTATAAAAGTAGTATGTTAAATGAAACTCACATCTACATCTACATCAATACCCTACAAGCCGCCTTTCGGCGTGTGGCAGGGGGTGTTAACACCGGATGCTCGCGCTATTTCCTTATTTTGTTATTATCGCGTATCGTTCGCGGAAAGAAAGAGTCCCTAAAACGACTTGTCCTAGCATCTATTTCCCTTATCTTGCGCTCATTATCAGATCGGCCAAAGTAGCAGGGGGGTCGCATAATATTGATAACGTCCTCCACAAACGCACTGTCTAGAAATTTACCGAGTAATCGAAGCCTAGCTTCTAATCTCCTATCTTTCAGAGATTCCTAACCTGCGTCCGAAAGCATTTCCGTAACACTAGCTTTTTTATCGTAGCAATTTTTCACAAATCGTATTGCCTTGCGCTGAACTTTCTCGATTTCGCGGGTGTGCGTTTCATCCGCTGGATCCCATATACTTGCCGCGTATTCAAGATGGGGCCTGACCAGGGTAAAATAGCATCGCTCTCTAACCTTTTCATCGCATCTACCGACAATACGCTTTATGAAACCGAGCTTTTTGGTTGCTTTACCGCAGATTAACTCTACAGAAGTCCCTGAAGTGCGGTGGAAGTCTATGAGTATGAAGGGTGGCAGACTTCCACATAAAAAGATTTGAAAGAATCTTTATTTTGTATCGAGAACTATATATCCTTGCTCTCTCGGGTCGGTTAAATTGATTTATAAAGTGTGTATATTTATTCAAGGATTCTACTCATGTATTTAGATGTGTCTGTACCCTTGCAGGTATCTTAGTAAAGTATAGACATACATAAGAGAGAAAAGTCATACTCGAAAAATTTAAACATTCAGGGACACGTTTATAAGTTATTTTTAAATTCAACCGGCCGAAAAGTGACTTTGAAGTAATTCCATGACGGTAGGAAAATAAAATGCAGGAACCATTTTTCTCAGGAAACTAGATTCTACTTGATATTTTGTAGTGTTTTTTGCAGTTTTTTAAAATTCTAAATAGGATCTAGCTTCCTCAGAAAAAAGTTTATGTTTTTGTTTTATTTTCCATAAAGTTTTTCTTGTTTCTCTATTATCGGACAAGTAACCTTGACGTATAAAAACTGATAAATCAATATAAAGGTTTTCCTTAGATGTATTCATTCATTTAGCTGATTTCTGCGAGGTACAAGAATTCTATCTCAGCTAATAAAAATAGCACTCAGTACTTTCAGCGCTTACATTCTGCCAATTTTTAGCCCATATCAGTTACATGCATACTTAGATTACAGTCGACGAACGAACTATGGAGACATTTAAAAAACTGGACAAAAATGAACCTGGAGTTTAATAAAAACAATAGTCTATATTTTAAAACTATAATGTATTTCTCTTCATAGGAAAGGTTGATCAAATCGATTTTGCTATATCTGATTTTAGACAGATATGCGCATATTTTGATAACGTGAATCACGAATTGCGCTGGGAAGGTTATTCCCCTAACCCAATATAATTTCTCCAAGAAAGTATGACTGGGAGAATTTGACGTTGATCCTTCAATTTTACCAAAGACTGCTATATTTATTCTTCATTAATAATTGAGTCATCCATGGCCAGATTACAGTAGATCTTTTACTTGGTAGCCATTGTGATTAAATAAATGGACCAAATAATAAATCGTTGGCAGAATAGTTGTGTATCGTTTTCACCCACCAACGTCTGCTTCTTTCTCAATCCTCACCAGTTCATACAAACTCAACCTAAGATTAGCAGAAGTACGATAATAATATATTTAACAGCAAAGAGTGACGAATTGCTAATGAGATAATCCCTTTCATAAGGCGAGGAGATGCGTCAGTAATATTGGAGAAGCTTCAGTGCATTTACGTCAATTACCACTGCAAAGCTAATCAGCGCGTAATCATGTCCTCGTTTATTCCTTCGTTGAAGTGAATTTCAAAAAATACCTCACTGATTCTCGGATGACATTGCCGTACGTTTCGCGAAATGGCATACGTCCCCTTGCATTGCATCATGTTCTTGATTCATAAGCGTAAACCTAATAGGCTCGTGTTCTCCTTTCCTATCTCCGAGCCCGTCCTTCAAGATTATAACCGCATACAGTGCTTCGCTATGCCCGGGAAACACCCGATTGCAATTGAAACAGGCATGATCCTGTTCCATAGAAAATAATTCCAAGCACTCAACGTTTCGTTGCTCATGAAATGTAACCTTAATTAGGCATTCATCTAGGATTTCCATACTCTCAGAAAGTAAACGATTAGTGGCAAACGAAAGCTTTTGACATATGGTGTTTTATTAAAGTTATTATGAAATTAAAAAATGCAAAGCTGATAGGAAAACCTTTTGAACACTTACACACAGTAATGAAATTAATACAACTACATATATA
>KZ308240.1:419819-444019 GCA_000376725.2 Ladona fulva
TATATATATATATATATATATATGAAAGCCAATTTTTCTGGGGAAACCTCATATTTCAGTAACTGTAAAATGGATAAAATTCTGATAGAAAATAGCTTGAGTAACGTGGATGCTCATAATTTGTGATAAGTTCTCATAACTCTGCTCCTTTGGTATCACTTCCACTCAAATATAACGAAAAGAGATTTACCGAAAAGGGGAATGCAAATCCATTTTACCTGACAGAAGTCTTCCGGGAATCCATATGGCGCTCCGTGGTGCTTCATGGATTTCAAGGCGTTTTACGTTATCCTTCGCCTAAAGAAGATAAATTGAAAGAACAACCGACTGAAGCAAAAGGATTTTTCCGTAGTTTTCATGATACAATTTTTAACCTTTTCAGACCTGAATTTTTTTAATGGACGAAAAAATATTTTGGATACATTTCATGCTTTTACATGTAATTATATAATTTTTGTCAATTACGTAATCAACCAATGTCAATTATATAATCCTATTTACGAAAATTCCATGATACAGGATTGATGTAGGATTAAGATAGAAGAGCTAAAAGTATAAATATTAAAAATAAATAATATTAAATTTAGAACATAAGTATATAATGAGCAATGTATATCATGTCTAATATATTGGAAAGCGGTTCTGAAAGTGTTAAATACCTCATAGAACAGATTCTCAAGCCTCCGTCGCAAATAAAGAAAAGAATATCCCATGGTTTTTGTTCAGCTTTCAATTCTTTTTCAAGGTTGAGGAAATAGTAAATTT
This sequence comes from Ladona fulva, assembly GCA_000376725.2. Lineage (NCBI taxonomy): Eukaryota > Metazoa > Arthropoda > Insecta > Odonata > Libellulidae > Ladona > Ladona fulva. The sequence goes on from KZ308240.1 coordinate 420,585, forward strand.
TTATATAAAAATATTCAAGGAATTACAACTTCATCATTTGAATATACACTATAAATGCAAAGTAACAGAATTTTGAGATAATTTGCCGATTCTAGTGAGTTTTTTCTGTCTACCCTCTAATTAACGTTTAGTTGGAAAATAGATTAGTTTAGTGGTAAACAAATTGAATGTTAAATACCATTATGACTAATACTTCTCTGTCTTACGATAAAAATCATTTTATTTTCAAATCAATACTGAACAACTGAATTTTACAAGGTAGCAGTATTAACGGGTAAAAGCTTACAATGATGCTGTCTAGCATTAAAGTATCTCTTTTAAGTGTCATTCTTCAATGAGCTCTTTTCTTAATATCGGAAGAATTAAGTTCGGGGGATAAATATTGAGATTTCATCTTTAGTTCTTCTCTCACTTGCGGATTAACAATGCTTTTTCATAGTTTAAGAGTTTCTTTTTTCCGAGTAGTCAAATAACCACCTTTAATCTTACATATTAAATCTAGCTATTTACTTTTCACTTGGAAATACTCTAGAAAAATATATAATTGGCACAAAGAGGATACATCGATTAATAAAAAGGTAAATTTGCAGGTTTGTAAAAAAACAATTTTTGTGTTGCGTTCAGGAACTGGAGCATAACGTAACACTGAAACCGTGTTGCAATGTTAATAAGTAGGCAACTTCCACACATTAAGATGTTAAGCGCTTTTACAATAGAATTATACCCACCAACGAAAGAATTGAAAGGAAAGATTGCTTCTTTAATCTTTTAGAGAATATTTGAGAGTGACTAAAGATCTCCGTTAGTTTTGAATTAAAAATTCCATAATTTTACTATACAAATTTTCCATTTCAATATGACGAAACTTAATCGTTTTTGAGGTGTCGCTTCAAATTTGCCGTACAGTCTGAAGAATTTAATTTTCCACTACGTTTAATATTCACTATTTAAATCCTGTAGTAATGACCACCTTTGTTATGAACTTGAGATGTCAGTTAGTAAATGAATTGCTGCAATCTAAGTCAAACACATGTAATTCAAGTATCACTAAATCAAACGCATATTACGGCGAGATGTCTCTTCCCCTTCTAAAATGCCTTAAGCATGGATTCTCCCAACTATTCTTCCAATATTATACCTCAGCACATGAATGTCGATATTCCTTTAAGCTAAGATTAATAATAAATTTAAGAGACGTAATAATTTAAAAGGCAATTCCACGTCGTTTACTCTCTTATATGAGAAGCTAATAGCAAATACGTGAACAAATAGGCAATTCAATGTATCTGCTTATTAACGCCTTTCTCACATTTTTCTGTACTAAGGATACTAAGACTTTTCTGTACTAAGTAAAAGGATATAGGATGTGTACACTTCTGAACAAAAATGAGATTATTTAATTGTTTTTAAAATATGAAAGATTAGATGGCTGATGTCTCGTTTATGAAGGTTAAAATTACAATTTAAACGCTTGTTTCCTTTTCTTAAAGCTGTTCCCACTGTTTCAACTACGTTACGATACACTTCGTTATTCCACCAAACTCACTTCTCACATTCCTTGTTATTTTTCCACAGCAATGGATCGAATAATAACGTACGAATACAACGTCGCTTGCATCTCCTCATTACATGGAACCCATTTCCGAAGTGTTCCGCCGTATTACGTGACTGGAATTGAAAAAATTAAGGGTAGAATTGTGGCCTTTCAACGAAAATTAATTTTCTTATTTTTTCGAATTTTCTTTGCCTGTTTACTATCCCACTGAACTACATTGGATAGACCATAGGCAAAATGAGTCTCATCTACGTCCTTAAAACCATATAAGCTCGTAAGTTTTCCTATGCGGAGCGTAGAAACATTATTGCGAAAAACTGAGATATATGAATCGAACTTTTTCAACTGAACCCGAATCCAAATCCTATCTCTGACAATATCGAATCGAATTCCGAAGCATCCCAGCTCCATACAGAGAACCTCATCAAACGATATGCCCCATTTCCTATATCCCATTTCATATGTTGTTTTTTTTTAGAATCGGAAAAGATGATGCAGCCATCGATTATGGATGAATACGATCACGCTCATAGTTTTCAGTAGTGGCGCTTTGCAGATACTAAAATAAACGAACTATGTATTCGGCTGATGTATTTTATTTTTTAATTGCTATCAGTGAATGCAAACAGAATGATTGCAAATTCTTCAAATGAGCTAGCATACTGTTTCTGAACGATGACTAATATATGAGGGAGGTATAAATTACTTGATCAACGTGAGATATTATAATTTCGCACGTATCTCTATTCTAGGATCAAAAATTTAACTTACAAGAAGATGGGGCATAATTTCCTTAGAAATGGAAACAACTTTCGTTAACCCAAATTCTATTTTCGGACGGTAGTTAGCGCAGCATGCACAAATCATTTAGTAAGACAAATTTTACCAAAGTATCTGAGAGTTAAACTTATCTTGCCATATTGTATTTGGTCATAAACAATCTCTTCCCAGTTTTAATATACGTATTCTATTGAAGACAGAAGCTCTCCCTCCGTTTTTAAAACGAGATATGGTAACTTATGCAGTCTGTAAGCCATTCTGGTAACGAGGGCTTAAAATTCCTGAAAAATACAGGAAATATTCCTTTTTCCTTCCATCCTGAACCCATAATTCCCTTCAAGCTTCATTATTTTATTCAATAAATTCCTCAAAACAAAATCCTCGTCGCTGTCGTTATTCCCGAATAGGACGTCGGCCGGATCAAAGGGAACCAGCCGAAAGTCACAAGTTGACCTCATTAAATCCTCATGACACCACGGAAATAAAAATTGATGGCGGGATTAAGAATCAAAAAATGAAACGTCGAAAAGGTGAAAGGGCCGAAAGAAGAGAGGGATTTTTCCAGTGTTGACTTGAAAAACGTTTCTCTATCCCCACCTTCCTTCAATCCTCTACTCTTCTTAAGGAGAGAATAAAAAAGAGACCCTGACATTTTCCACTGCTCGCTACACAACCTCCTTTTCTGGCAATCACGTCTCCGGACAGACGTGACTAGGGTGTCTTTGGACTCACATTGGAGGGAGATGTTTGTCTCAACAAGCATGTGTGTGTGCGTCAGTATGTGTATCCCTTAGCGAATGTGTATGTGTGTACCCACCATAGTCTCAGAGAATAAACTCGTGATTCCCACTGTGGAAAGGGGCGCATGGGGAGGAATTGGAGGAGGACAAAGGAGGAAGAATCCCATCTCAAAGAAGTACGGCTCGTCTCGTTAAAAGGATCAAGCGTTTTCTTCGAAAAAGGACTGTGGAGAAGTAAGACCTCCTTGTAGTTTGTTCCTCATGTCGTTGTCAGATGGCGCGTTCTATTGCCGACGTTTTCCCGTGTGTACGCGGACTCAATGAAGCAGTAATTCTTTCCTCTAATGTCGCGGAGCTCCCTTCAGCCTGAGAGGCGCTATGCTCGGCGAAACGTACCTCTTCTCATTTTTCCATGGACATGAATGAGAGGGACCGAGTCGAAATAACGTTATTTGGCGTACTCACTACTTTTAAATCATCTTCCGCCAAAGGATTCTCGATATCACACTCAGCGATTTCAGGTCATCCTATACCGTTTTTGAGCTTTTGATCTTAACCTTATTGAACGAATACATGAGAAACGTGATATAACGAGAATACGTGAGAAAAAATATCGATTCCTATTATTTACCCAAGCACTCCTAAGTAGTAAGATTTTAAGCATTATATTTAAAGCGTTTAAAAAAAAGCAGACGTTGAACAGCGTATTTGCTCACGGTTTAAGAGGAGTGTAAATGTAGGCTTAAATTATTTCTGAATCGCAATATATAGACATTGGGTATTGAATAATCGAACAAGGAAAAGTTTCACACCTTTTCTTATTGCAAAAAATTATGAGTTCTTCTATGATCAGACTTCGAACTCATTTTCACCTACCTGATGTCGTAAAATTGCATTCACTGGCATTTTTCCATTCTTTGTAAGACTTCGTCAATAGCTTTGTATAAACATACACGCGCGTTCTCTTTTTGATATCCAGAAGTGAATTTAAGTGTTTCGTTGTTGTCCATTTTTACGACAGCTGAGTATTCTGACAATCATACGTTTAAACCGAAATCGCTTCCGCAAATATATATTATAAAAAATAGCGCTGCCAAGTAAACTTATCTAATGCGATCAAACGTGTTATTCTGAAAATAATTTATCGTTATATTAGTACGCTATTCAATATCGATTTTGAAGGAATTCTGTAAATCGTGATTTTTTAACGTGTAAAATACTTTATATACAGAAAAGCCTTGACAGGAAACTTTTCTCAGTCTTGAAGGCAGGAAGAAAACAAAAATTATTAAGACTGAATTTTTTTTTTATTCTTCCCGAAAAAAAATCCAACTGTAATTATAGAGATTTGTAAATTCTTCGGAAGGTAGAGTAATTACTGAAACATTTGGTATACATGCCAGAATTTGAAATAGACGTTACATAATTTTATCAGAATTAAAAATATTAACTTCCGAGAAATTTTATTAACATAGATAGGATATCTTACGATAAGATATTTGTAAACATTTACAGTTTTTTCTTCCATAACCTACATAAGGAGTCATAACTAAAATCAGTCTATAACAGATATAATAGAACCCAATAATGATGTTATTTGCATTAAATATCTGGAAACCTCCAATTATTTTTAGGTATCGGAATCTAATTTTATCTACAAAATAATAGACTCTTCCAAGAACAACCCAAATGATTCATTCATTCTGTTGATGATTGCTTATTTACCTCTTTGCAGTCACATGTAATCGGATCCTTCAATTGATATTTTGACGGTGTCCATTCTTACATTTCTGGGATAAATGTGGGCAATATATACCTTAAGAATGTGTATATTATACATGCGGCTCTCTGCATTCAGTATTTCATAAATCATTCTGCAATTTTGGGCTTCCAAGTAACTATTTCAGTTTCAACGCACTGTGTTTTTGAGGTTACATAAAATAGCATTTAAACTGCGACACGAAAAACTAACAATGTGAGAACAAGGGCGGAAATTTATTCCTAGCATAGTTTCGGTTCCAACGTAAGCATCTTAAAAGAAGGAAGACTTCGTAATTTCTCCTGCAGATTTTTATTGACTAGTTCCGTCAACTAGTTGACATCTACAAGTACAGTGTGTGTGTACATATGAAGATGACTTAAAGATGTCAACTCGTTGACAAAAATAGTCTACAAAACATTGCTGTGGAAATTACGGAACATTGCTGTGGATATTGTTCTTACTTTTAAGATATATTAGGAGTTCCACTAAGTCACGATGAAATATATTACTAAAACCAAACTTAACGTTTAACCTACATCCAGAGGGTGTATAATTCCCCCTTTTCAATGCTCATGTAAGTTGATATTTGCATTATTTCGCTACGACCCGAAAATATTTAGTTACCGTCTTATAGCATATTATTTTATTGAAATTTATTTTGACAAAATGATTATCCCCATTGACGTCTGGTGAAGAGCTGTTGTATAAAATACTCCAAATAAGTTTTACTTGCATTATTACAGGACATATTCTGTCAAAGAAGACCCGAATTCCTTCCTTCCTTGTGACCATATGAACAACACGGTATTTCAATGTGAAAATGATGCATTCATATTAAGTTACATTGTATCGATTTGAGCATAACACGTGCAGATCCTATTTCCAAACTAGCCATTGTACGAGAGCAGGTATTCAAAATTGCACGAGTCCCCATAGGTTAGGATCAAAATATTCCGCGTGGCGAATTTATGCATTCGAATCAATCGCTTTCGGAATGTTATAAAATTGAACGCCGCATTCGTCGACAGCATATCAATAGTGAGAATTAGCTCCGGTTTTACATGCCCCTCTACCCACCCTCATGGCATTGTGGTAAGAATATGTTCCTCACACAAGATTAAAGGACGGAATTTGAACACATTATCACACGCAAGCTTGCGGATTGTTTCGTTCACCGGGAAAAAAAAGAAACGACATTCTTTTGATCCCTTCGAAATAACCGAACGAAAATTTCCGTGAGATACTATTCCATTAAAGGATTCCTCTTGAGAGAGGAAAATAACCGGATTACGTCACTCTCTTTCATTCTCATCAAAACCGAAAAGTAGATGAGAGTACGTTAGCGTTGTTTATTTTTCGTTTGCAGCTCCCTCTTGGAGCGAGAATTAAAGAAAAAAAGAGCCGCAAGGGCTTGTGTTTCTTCACATTGGAATTTTTCCTCCACCTTCTTACTCAGCCAAGAGTTACATTTTTTTCTGCGGGAAAAACCGCGTCTCGCGATTCCTTTGTCTTTCCCATGCTTTCCTTTGGATCTCCGAAAAAATCCTCTCCGCGAGTGATAAGGACATTAAATTTTCAAACGGGTTCCTGCGGGAGCAGGTGGAGGATCGGGGAAGAGCTAGATGGGGATGGATGAAGAGGAGGAAGAAAGGGGGAAAGAAAAATGCATGAAGTAATGTTCTAGGAAGGAAGGAAAAAGGGAGATGTGCAAAAAGAAAGCGAGGAAAGAAAAATGGACTGAATAATGGTCTAGGAAGGGAGAAAGAATATTAAAGATGTGGAAGGAGGTCATGAGAAAAGCAGGGAAGATGAGGAAATATGGAGAAGGGGGGGAAGTTAAAAAGTGAAAAAGGGTGGCAGTAAGAGCTAGGACGGAAAGCTTAGTTCAGGCGGAGGAAGAACCATGAAAAGAAAAATGGATAAAGTTATTGTCTAGAAAGAGAGGAGAAAAATGATGTGGAAGAGGTCGTAACAAAGGTGTGGGAGAAGAGAAATTCAGGGAAAGATACGAGTAAAGAAGCAAGAGAAGAAAGGAGTAAGGAAGAGCTGGATTAGGAAGGATAAGTGAATAGAAAGAAGAAGTGGGGCAAATAAAAGGTATAAATTGACAGACAAGGAAGTAAGGAGAAATAATAACACTCAACATTATGATTAGAGACGTGCAGTCCAATGGGTGCATCGCGCCCGGGCGGCGGCATCTAAAGGGCGGCAACAAAAACGAAGACGACCATTATTATTATCACAACAACTTTGTTTATCGTTTTCTGTATGTTATACACGAGTTATCTAGGAAAAATTAAGGTAAGAAATCAAAGATTGGCAAACATTTAGAGGAAAGAATTAGGGATAACTCAAGATGAGACAAGGATATATGATTGGATTAAATCGAATTTATTTATGTTGAAGTAGAATTTTTATTAGAAACATTTACATTTAGTTGCCATAACTATTAAATAATAATGACAATATACTATGCCAATACTCGGAATTTGCATAATTAATTGCTACTAATGCTTTTTGACCGGTGTAAGCTGTGGAACGAAGTCATAAAACACTGTTTTTTCTAAGTCTTAGAAAATAATTTTGATCAGTAAATCAGGAAATGCATCGTTTTGGTATTTAATTTTAAGGGGCTGCAAATAATATTTGCATACGGGTGGCAGATATGATGTGTGTGGCCCTGATTATGATAACAACATTCTATTAGGGCAAGATTGAGACTACCAAGTCTCTTCTTATATCTAACCCTTTTTCATATCAAATTTAAAGGAAAGAAGTAACTTCAAAAATGCACAGAAGGCAACAATTTTGTGGGTTTATAACCAATGTTTAATCTTAAAAAAAGATATATCACGGTAGAAATACAGCAACTAGAACGGGGCGTACGAAAAACCTGCGAGAAACCTGCGAAAGCTACTGATAGTTCACCAAGTTTTAAGGATAACCTAGGTTAAGACCTTGACTGCCAGCAAATAATCCCTAATTATACTCCCTAAGAAATATAATCCCTAATAGGACAATGTACTAGTATCCAACACTGGCTTGGCCACTGTGAAATTTATATATGAATAAACGAAGAGCCTGTTACTTTATAAAGGAAAGGAAGGATACACATGTCCAGTCAACGGGGCATCGGCCTATGGTAAACACTACCGATGTCTAGTTAACTGGACATCGCTATCAATGTGTTAAATCAGATCTGAATGGTAAACAAAAACGGTACTGAAAAATAATCACAAGAATAAAACAAGCAGAAATAAATGTTTATAAAATAAATAGAAAATGAACAATATTTATTTAATACAATTAATTAAGTTACAAGATAGGTAAAAATGGCAAAAAATGTACTTAACTAGGGTGAATATAACGGAAATTCTACAACCCATCAATAGTAACCAGTATGGGATTGTCAACTGATAAATTTAATATTAAGGTAAACCATCAGAAATGTTCGGAAAACGATATTATATGAATATAAACTAATTTTCAGCCAAGTAATAGGGTAGATGTAGAAGGTCGCAAGGTAAGCAGGAGAGATGGAGGATTATCGAGAAGGGAGGGATAGAGATAAGAAGGTGGGGGTGGAGGGAGTAAGATATGAATAGAGAGAATTAAATCAAAGAAGAGAGGTGGGAAGTGGAGGGGCGGAAGATAGGATTTACGAGAGGCAGAAGGTGAGTGGGAGCAGTTGAGAAAATGAGGACTGAGTGGGAGAGGCTGGGAGTTTGGGGTTTTATTTTAGAAAAGAGAGAAGACGGGAGAAAATCTTAGCGGGACATGGACGCGCAGAACGGTGGACGAAATGTTACGTCACCTCGAGCTCACATATACACGTTACACCCATCCAAATATCCACATTCTCGAATTCTCGCGGAATTTACTCCCGTTTCCTTTACTGTCGTTTTCTTTTGAAATGGTATTATTAGTTCTTTCAAGGCTTAATTTGTGAAGATTCTGAATCCTATTTTCACTATTTTTATTTATTTTTTTCATTTCCGTTCTGGAAGTTCTCCTTTTCCTCCCGAACGAACGGAATTTTCCGCCGTCCGTTAAGAGGATTCCACAGATGCGAACTGAAGCACAGATTCTTAAATCTTCGCCATGTTATGTTGCGGAACAATTATAGTGCGTGCATTTTGTGCATTGTAGTAAGAAATAAGGAGGGAATTCGGATTACGTCTTGGGAATTCCTTCCTGAGCAATATATATCAATGGAGACTTCATGACGGGGTGAGACATAGCTTACATCATTGCAAATGAGTGCTCAAGTGTCCAGTTCCTTCTCTGAATAGTTAATGAGTAGAATGCAAAATGTCTTCGAACTAGATATTTACAATATGTATTCCAGCATAATGGACAGTAAGGCATGTACCTATTTTTTGAAATGCGATTACTTTATAACTATATTCCTTTTGTGGTTGGATCTATAGTCTCGTAAAATTCCTGCTGAAGCATACTGAATAAAGTTTTGTCATATGTTAACGTCTTTACTACAGTTTATATAGTTGAAGAAATAAGAATTGAACAAGTCCACTGAAAATAAAATGATGTACGTGTTTCCGAGTGTACCATCTCATAATGTGGCATTTTCTCCTTTCTAAAATCAAAAGCGGATTTTGATTCTGCAATTGAATAAATTATGGAACATTTCCTACAGATATTGCTTGATTTAAAGTGTTATCATGTATTACACAGGTGGCAAACATTATTGAATTTAGGTGTAACAGGTTCATAAAAATAAAATGTAAGTATTACTTACTAGACATTACCCATGACACAAGAGAATCATTACATAATACTCACATCTACATAAGCACCCTGCAAGCCGCCTGTCGGCGTGTGGCAGGGGGGACACTCATGCTATACTTAAAATTTTAAAAAAATCTCTAATCTCTATTTTCACTCACGCAGCATAGTGTAACACAAACAGGAAGTATAATAAAAAATGGAGGCGGAAGAAATCTTTCTTGATGGAATTGAACCCAAAGGTCGGTTTGACCTCAAGCCTTCCACCATTAGTTACCAAATCTCCGGAGAAGAGTTACCAGGCAAGATTGTGAGATAGTTTTTCCTTGTTTACCTCCCAGAGACGATGCTCTAAGTAGCAAACTTCCACGTTTGGGTAGCAGGATGACCCTATAAATAGACCCTATCTCAGTCTTTTTCATATCATTGCAGGTATGAAAAAGACTGAGAAAAAGTAAATGAAAGATACATTTTACTCTCTGCTATAGCAAAAGGAGTTTTCGAGCGAGAAATACCCCATTCATCAAGATTTGGTAGCAGGAACGGTGAAAGAAATAAATGCGTAGAATAAAGCAAATGTTGCTTGCTTATAAATGAAATATTCGAGTAAAGGCCCCTTTATTCTTTCCGGAATAAGCAATAAATTTTTCTGTAGTCCCGTTCGATTTTAGTTTGCTTCCAATTTCGGAATATAGGCATACGAGAGGAGTTCCACAATGAAGGAAAAACCTCGAATGACAAACGATAATTAGACTTTAAATTCCCCCGAGGGTGGTGGAAAAAGTAAATAACCAGTCGTATTCTCCAATCTCCCTTCATCTGGGGGGAAACTCAATTCATTAACCAACATACCTCTCTTACCCTCCACGAAAATCGAAAGTAATTTACGACGATACTGAACTCGATTATCCAAATATCATTAGAAGTTACAGCCTGGAACCTCGTATTTCCAGCTCAATAAAAAGCTGCTGGGAGACAATGGCTGAAAATTACGCGGCCTTACATCCAAACAAAAAATTGATTGCATTAAGTATGAAATGCTATTGCGTCTCCGTGGCAATTCCGTTGCAGAGGACGTCCTTAGTTTATCCGCATCCCTCAGAGAGGGAAACTCGTTTAGATCCACTTCTTCGCATCGCGCCGATATTGCACTTGTCTACGTCCGCTCTCGTAATTAAATAGTTTTTACAGCCGTCGCATTTGCTGCACATGCTAACTCATCGAACTCTGTCAATAAGAGCGGAGTGCAGAGCGCTGATAGAATATTAATTACTTTGGACGTAAATACCTCAATTTTGCTTTCATATCCGATAGAGCCGAAAAATTTCGGTTAGAAAATTGAGGTTGGTCATCAATTTACAATCTCGCCTCATTTATTTGCGAAATATCGATTTTAGCAGCCGAAAATGGTTCTCCGATTATAACGAAATCAAATCTATGCGAAAAGCCATCATTCAATAGTATTTTGTACATGTTTAATGATCGCCGTGGTGCGGTTTCAATCGCTATATCGAATCACGCTGTATTTAAAGTGAGGTTTGGGCATTGGATTAACAAAGCTGGGGCGCTATGAATATTTACCAAACAACTTCCCGCAACATATCTCTTACATTTTGTCAATATTTGTTCACTAACGAATAATGCATAAGTAAATGCGATACACGTTATTTGATTGATAATCATACAAAATTCACGTTCTTGCGTGACCGATTTCCCCCCTTAATTCAATAAAACAAAAAGAGGGGAGGACATAATTGAACGTCATTACAACACATACGTTCGTTTGATTAGATTTAAGGATAATCCAGCAAACAAAAGCCATTAATTCTTAAGTTATACGCAGCGATCATTAATAAGTATAACGCGATTACCTTCGAAATATGCATCTTGCATTATCAAAGTTGACATTAAATTAAAGATACTTTAACACCTGCGTAGAGAGTTACATGAGACTATCAAAATGCACTTTTCATGGAAATAATTTTCAAATCGCGTAGAATATGGCGTAAGTTTTAAAGCAAGCGTTATCCCAAGTACCTCCTAACTAAAGAATACAAGGTGGACAGAGATGGATTGAAAACAAAAGGGAACGCAAGCAACCTTTGATGAATGCATATCCATTGCTATGACGATAGTTTTTCCCGCCAAAGAATGAAGATCCTCCGAGATAGCGAAAGAGGGTACGACGGCAAAGAACACTGTCGCGGATAGAGACGTCGAGAGAGCGAATCGCAATCATCGGAGCTTACTTTTTCTCCAGCGTACACAAAAACTCAATCAACTCCATTGCAATGGTTATGGAGAGCAATTTGTCTCCGTCTTGGGTCCGCGCCGCATTGCAGGATGAGGCTCTGGCGGGTAGTGTCTAGCGCAATTACACGGAGTGCCTTGGCTGCCTTTGTACACTTCTTATCCTCCCTCCCTCTATTCTGCTTCATCTCACCAGTCGATAAGGTGAGAGTGGTTTAGGGTTTGACTGTTCCCATCGTTTTTACCTACGCCCAATTTGAGCGTTGTTATTGCATCTGACGCAGGTTTTCCTTTGGATTCATGTTTTTGAGGACATTTATCAGGAGAGAAGTAAGGGCACTGAATTGAGTCTTGAAGCCTTGAAGTTTTTATTTTTCCCATACCGTTATGACCAGCCAATTGCTACTGAAGATAAAGCAGCTCAAAGGCAGTAAAGCCAAATTAAAGGCCATTTTTCAACGGGAATTCCGAGGTGTCATATTCTTGTTATGTTTGTAATTGCTAACAAAAGATCAAATATTACTTGAAGACATTCAGCGTTGAATGTAAAGTGAGAGAAGTTTTAATTTTTGTAGGGCAGTAAACATTATGTTATGGTTTACTGAAGTAGTAGTAGTAGTAGTAGTATTGATAAAAGTGCTTCGACAGCTCAGGTCATTTCGCAAATAGACTCCCACTGGGAATCGAACCCGGGACCGCTTTCACCGAAGTCGAACGCGTTGATTACTTGGCTATCCTGGAGCCCGGTTGACTGAAGTAATTTAGATAAAAATTTTGGGAAAATATATTTCTTTTTTTCGCCCTAATATCTTAAGAATATTGTTAAAAGTGCTTTGACGGCTGATGTCATTTCGCATATGGGTCCCAACCGGAAATCAAACCCGGGTCCGCTGTCACCAGAGGTGAACGCGTTGCTCACATGGATATCAGGAAAGGTACATACCATGCTTAGTGAGACCAATGAACACGCTAAATTATGTATTAATGGTCGTTGGAAAAATTATGGAAAGTAAAGGAAACTTAGGAAAAGTAAAGCGTAAGGAAGCTTGGTCACTGATATAAATGATCAAGTGATTGATTTTTCCAATTTCTTCCGATGAATTATGCTACAATTAGCAGCTGTAACTAAAGTTTTCTCTCTGCGATTCCCAAATNTGGACATCGCTATCAATGTGTTAAATCAGATCTGAATGGTAAACAAAAACGGTACTGAAAAATAATCACAGGAATAAAACAAGCAGAAATAAATGTTTATAAAATAAATAGAAAATGAACAATATTTATTTAATACAATTAATTAAGTTACAAGATAGGTAAAAATGGCAAAAAATGTACTTAACTAGGGTGAATATAACGGAAATTCTACAACCCATCAATAGTAACCAGTATGGGATTGTCAACTGATAAATTTAATATTAAGGTAAACCATCAGAAATGTTCGGAAAACGATATTATATGAATATAAACTAATTTTCAGCCAAGTAATAGGGTAGATGTAGAAGGTCGCAAGGTAAGCAGGAGAGATGGAGGATTATCGAGAAGGGAGGGATAGAGATAAGAAGGTGGGGGTGGAGGGAGTAAGATATGAATAGAGAGAATTAAATCAAAGAAGAGAGGTGGGAAGTGGAGGGGCGGAAGATAGGATTTACGAGAGGCAGAAGGTGAGTGGGAGCAGTTGAGAAAATGAGGACTGAGTGGGAGAGGCTGGGAGTTTGGGGTTTTATTTTAGAAAAGAGAGAAGACGGGAGAAAATCTTAGCGGGACATGGACGCGCAGAACGGTGGACGAAATGTTACGTCACCTCGAGCTCACATATACACGTTACACCCATCCAAATATCCACATTCTCGAATTCTCGCGGAATTTACTCCCGTTTCCTTTACTGTCGTTTTCTTTTGAAATGGTATTATTAGTTCTTTCAAGGCTTAATTTGTGAAGATTCTGAATCCTATTTTCACTATTTTTATTTATTTTTTTCATTTCCGTTCTGGAAGTTCTCCTTTTCCTCCCGAACGAACGGAATTTTCCGCCGTCCGTTAAGAGGATTCCACAGATGCGAACTGAAGCACAGATTCTTAAATCTTCGCCATGTTATGTTGCGGAACAATTATAGTGCGTGCATTTTGTGCATTGTAGTAAGAAATAAGGAGGGAATTCGGATTACGTCTTGGGAATTCCTTCCTGAGCAATATATATCAATGGAGACTTCATGACGGGGTGAGACATAGCTTACATCATTGCAAATGAGTGCTCAAGTGTCCAGTTCCTTCTCTGAATAGTTAATGAGTAGAATGCAAAATGTCTTCGAACTAGATATTTACAATATGTATTCCAGCATAATGGACAGTAAGGCATGTACCTATTTTTTGAAATGCGATTACTTTATAACTATATTCCTTTTGTGGTTGGATCTATAGTCTCGTAAAATTCCTGCTGAAGCATACTGAATAAAGTTTTGTCATATGTTAACGTCTTTACTACAGTTTATATAGTTGAAGAAATAAGAATTGAACAAGTCCACTGAAAATAAAATGATGTACGTGTTTCCGAGTGTACCATCTCATAATGTGGCATTTTCTCCTTTCTAAAATCAAAAGCGGATTTTGATTCTGCAATTGAATAAATTATGGAACATTTCCTACAGATATTGCTTGATTTAAAGTGTTATCATGTATTACACAGGTGGCAAACATTATTGAATTTAGGTGTAACAGGTTCATAAAAATAAAATGTAAGTATTACTTACTAGACATTACCCATGACACAAGAGAATCATTACATAATACTCACATCTACATAAGCACCCTGCAAGCCGCCTGTCGGCGTGTGGCAGGGGGGACACTCATGCTATACTTAAAATTTTAAAAATACTTTGACACCCTTCGTGCAGTGGATTTAATTGTTCTGCTCCAGAATATGTTTTAGTGTATTTTCAAAATCTTACCATTACTTGCTTTTGAGTACCCAGGATGACCTGATGATAACCGGTCGTACCAATAAAGTGCATATTTAAGTGGAATGTTTACATAAAAATATTTCTGTATCCTGTTATGGAATTACAGAATGTCAAGGCTTCTTCCATGGACTATTGACTAACGAATTGATATTAATACCAACAAATGATTTGGCATAGAACGAGTGAATTGTTTTAGAGAATTTAAGACTGCTACGTCACTAATAGCCATTTAACCGTGAAAATGGAATGTGCTAACAAAGGTATAGGTCGTAACAACCTCTTGACATCGGCATAATTGCGGAGAGCGCCCAACTGATTCGATTCAATCGATTTACTGCCCATAAATCAGCAGATTACGACAGTTTCAATATAAATGTAAAAATATTATTTTAAAACCTTATGACGAACTGATAATTTACTAATCACCATAACTGAGACAATGAGAAGGAGCAGTTACAGTGACTTGCCAAGGGCGACAGAAACTTAAACATGTATTAATCTGACTATAAGTAGAGTAAAATCGTCACAAAAACTGCGATAAAACATTCGCAGTCAATAAAACAACCGCAAATTGAGAAATCTGGAAATAACTCTCACACGCCACATAACATTCGCATTGAAATGGGCTGAATATGTTTATAAGCACGAATATCAGAGCTTTGGCAGATTTTGCGGAATGCGGATGATAATTTGTCTCGCGGTTGATCAATAATTCATTAAGTTGCTTATCGCAACCGGTTAAAATCTTAATGAAGCCCCTTACAGCCCGCAGAAACGGCAACTTGGCACTAACTCCGCTGCGGTATGCCTATATTTTCGTATTTTGCACGAGAAGTAAGTTTTCGTCTCTTGGATAGACAAGGAACGACTTCTGAAAATTTAGAGTTATTTATCCTCTACACAATCACCAACATCTTCAACCTAAATAATAGCTGAATATCAATTTGAATAAAAAACTAAAAACTTCCCAGAAAGCTCCTTTTACAATTACTTCCCCACAGCTTCGGAGTTAACGTCAATCGCGGAACATAAGGGGCACTTTGGTTTCCGGAAAAGTTTTAAACTCGTTGCATTGGGAAAATATACGCAATTACAACGGAGGGAAGCGAAGATTTGGGTTTGATAGCGATGTTTGAAGAGATGATACTGTTTTAATCCTCTTACTGACCATATAATCTACCATTTTGAATTCCCCTTGATGTATTGTCCGCTTTCTCTAGTAATCCTTTTGCTGGTTTGTCAGAGAGGACTTCATCCGAGGTGTCTGTCAAGCCCCAAGTCCTCAGCGGTATACTTCTACTTTGAGCCCTTGTGATAAGCTAGAGTTACGATTGAGGTGATCCTAACACAAATGGTACTCGGACTTCCCATCTGCCAAGGACGCAAAATATTATTTCCTTTCGGAAACCAAGGAATTATAAATACCTCTTAACTTTTAAGGACGATTTGGTTATCCATTGATGACAAGCAAACAAAGTTTTCCGAAATAGTTCAGTTTCATTCTTAAAACAAGCGAATTCCAAGAAAATATATAAAGTCCACCAATTGTTAAAAANGGGACACTCATGCTATACTTAAAATTTTAAAAAAATCTCTAATCTCTATTTTCACTCACGCAGCATAGTGTAACACAAACAGGAAGTATAATAAAAAATGGAGGCGGAAGAAATCTTTCTTGATGGAATTGAACCCAAAGGTCGGTTTGACCTCAAGCCTTCCACCATTAGTTACCAAATCTCCGGAGAAGAGTTACCAGGCAAGATTGTGAGATAGTTTTTCCTTGTTTACCTCCCAGAGACGATGCTCTAAGTAGCAAACTTCCACGTTTGGGTAGCAGGATGACCCTATAAATAGACCCTATCTCAGTCTTTTTCATATCATTGCAGGTATGAAAAAGACTGAGAAAAAGTAAATGAAAGATACATTTTACTCTCTGCTATAGCAAAAGGAGTTTTCGAGCGAGAAATACCCCATTCATCAAGATTTGGTAGCAGGAACGGTGAAAGAAATAAATGCGTAGAATAAAGCAAATGTTGCTTGCTTATAAATGAAATATTCGAGTAAAGGCCCCTTTATTCTTTCCGGAATAAGCAATAAATTTTTCTGTAGTCCCGTTCGATTTTAGTTTGCTTCCAATTTCGGAATATAGGCATACGAGAGGAGTTCCACAATGAAGGAAAAACCTCGAATGACAAACGATAATTAGACTTTAAATTCCCCCGAGGGTGGTGGAAAAAGTAAATAACCAGTCGTATTCTCCAATCTCCCTTCATCTGGGGGGAAACTCAATTCATTAACCAACATACCTCTCTTACCCTCCACGAAAATCGAAAGTAATTTACGACGATACTGAACTCGATTATCCAAATATCATTAGAAGTTACAGCCTGGAACCTCGTATTTCCAGCTCAATAAAAAGCTGCTGGGAGACAATGGCTGAAAATTACGCGGCCTTACATCCAAACAAAAAATTGATTGCATTAAGTATGAAATGCTATTGCGTCTCCGTGGCAATTCCGTTGCAGAGGACGTCCTTAGTTTATCCGCATCCCTCAGAGAGGGAAACTCGTTTAGATCCACTTCTTCGCATCGCGCCGATATTGCACTTGTCTACGTCCGCTCTCGTAATTAAATAGTTTTTACAGCCGTCGCATTTGCTGCACATGCTAACTCATCGAACTCTGTCAATAAGAGCGGAGTGCAGAGCGCTGATAGAATATTAATTACTTTGGACGTAAATACCTCAATTTTGCTTTCATATCCGATAGAGCCGAAAAATTTTGGTTAGAAAATTGAGGTTGGTCATCAATTTACAATCTCGCCTCATTTATTTGCGAAATATCGATTTTAGCAGCCGAAAATGGTTCTCCGATTATAACGAAATCAAATCTATGCGAAAAGCCATCATTCAATAGTATTTTGTACATGTTTAATGATCGCCGTGGTGCGGTTTCAATCGCTATATCGAATCACGCTGTATTTAAAGTGAGGTTTGGGCATTGGATTAACAAAGCTGGGGCGCTATGAATATTTACCAAACAACTTCCCGCAACATATCTCTTACATTTTGTCAATATTTGTTCACTAACGAATAATGCATAAGTAAATGCGATACACGTTATTTGATTGATAATCATACAAAATTCACGTTCTTGCGTGACCGATTTCCCCCCTTAATTCAATAAAACAAAAAGAGGGGAGGACATAATTGAACGTCATTTCAACACATACGTTCGTTTGATTAGATTTAAGGATAATCCAGCAAACAAAAGCCATTAATTCTTAAGTTATACGCAGCGATCATTAATAAGTATAACGCGATTACCTTCGAAATATGCATCTTGCATTATCAAAGTTGACATTAAATTAAAGATACTTTAACACCTGCGTAGAGAGTTACATGAGACTATCAAAATGCACTTTTCATGGAAATAATTTTCAAATCGCGTAGAATATGGCGTAAGTTTTAAAGCAAGCGTTATCCCAAGTACCTCCTAACTAAAGAATACAAGGTGGACAGAGATGGATTGAAAACAAAAGGGAACGCAAGCAACCTTTGATGAATGCATATCCATTGCTATGACGATAGTTTTTCCCGCCAAAGAATGAAGATCCTCCGAGATAGCGAAAGAGGGTACGACGGCAAAGAACACTGTCGCGGATAGAGACGTCGAGAGAGCGAATCGCAATCATCGGAGCTTACTTTTTCTCCAGCGTACACAAAAACTCAATCAACTCCATTGCAATGGTTATGGAGAGCAATTTGTCTCCGTCTTGGGTCCGCGCCGCATTGCAGGATGAGGCTCTGGCGGGTAGTGTCTAGCGCAATTACACGGAGTGCCTTGGCTGCCTTTGTACACTTCTTATCCTCCCTCCCTCTATTCTGCTTCATCTCACCAGTCGATAAGGTGAGAGTGGTTTAGGGTTTGACTGTTCCCATCGTTTTTACCTACGCCCAATTTGAGCGTTGTTATTGCATCTGACGCAGGTTTTCCTTTGGATTCATGTTTTTGAGGACATTTATCAGGAGAGAAGTAAGGGCACTGAATTGAGTCTTGAAGCCTTGAAGTTTTTATTTTTCCCATACCGTTATGACCAGCCAATTGCTACTGAAGATAAAGCAGCTCAAAGGCAGTAAAGCCAAATTAAAGGCCATTTTTCAACGGGAATTCCGAGGTGTCATATTCTTGTTATGTTTGTAATTGCTAACAAAAGATCAAATATTACTTGAAGACATTCAGCGTTGAATGTAAAGTGAGAGAAGTTTTAATTTTTGTAGGGCAGTAAACATTATGTTATGGTTTACTGAAGTAGTAGTAGTAGTAGTAGTATTGATAAAAGTGCTTCGACAGCTCAGGTCATTTCGCAAATAGACTCCCACTGGGAATCGAACCCGGGACCGCTTTCACCGAAGTCGAACGCGTTGATTACTTGGCTATCCTGGAGCCCGGTTGACTGAAGTAATTTAGATAAAAATTTTGGGAAAATATATTTCTTTTTTTCGCCCTAATATCTTAAGAATATTGTTAAAAGTGCTTTGACGGCTGATGTCATTTCGCATATGGGTCCCAACCGGAAATCAAACCCGGGTCCGCTGTCACCAGAGGTGAACGCGTTGCTCACATGGATATCAGGAAAGGTACATACCATGCTTAGTGAGACCAATGAACACGCTAAATTATGTATTAATGGTCGTTGGAAAAATTATGGAAAGTAAAGGAAACTTAGGAAAAGTAAAGCGTAAGGAAGCTTGGTCACTGATATAAATGATCAAGTGATTGATTTTTCCAATTTCTTCCGATGAATTATGCTACAATTAGCAGCTGTAACTAAAGTTTTCTCTCTGCGATTCCCAAATAGAAAAAAATATATCTTTGTTATACAATGAAATGAAATCTTTTAGAAAAACATACTCGTACGTTGCTTTATTTCTCATCACCGTTTAGATTGAAATATTCTCACTATCTTTCATTAATTCACTGAAATCATCTGTGGAAACTTCTACCGTATAACGATTTAAAGCATACCTATTTCATGCATAGTATATCGAAAACCTTGCGAAATATTTCTCTTCAGAGGAAAATATCGAAGAATACGTTCAAATTTTGAATTCAGTGGAAATTATATTTGGAATAATATTTTGATATCGAGCAAACTTAGAGGAAAGGTTTGGAGATGGTGGATTTTCATTGGAAATTATGAAATTGGAGAATCATTGGAATTCTTATTAAAAAATTACAGAGGATTAACATGTACGTGATTTTGCTCCAGCACCTGGTGAAATACAAACATTTAATTTTCTTGACTAAAACAGGTCCTACATTCCCGTCCACCGATTCGCAAGTGTTTATACATACGTGCCGCGATCAGATTTATGAAGCATTAATCCTTCGATGAATAGAAGGACATCGCTTTTAAATGAGATGTAGAACAATGAGGTTACGCTCAATGAGTTTCTGCGTGACAAATTGGAAGGGATTAGTTAGTCTTCCCCATGATTGGTTCAAATGAAGCACGTCGCGATGTAATGGGAACAGCACGTGTTAGCGTGAAAAAGCATCTTTTCGCCCTTCTCGAACACATCCATAAATTATTCTGGCGAAAAGTATCAGATCGATTTAACACTCCATAGTACTTTTGAATTTAAAGAGAAGTACAGAATCCGTAATTCATCTCATGGGCACATACGTATAAGACAATGCCACTGCTCAAAAATTCGATTCTTTAACACGGGAGTGTCATACTCACAATTGCAGTGGTCCAGTTTCTGGCATGTTAAATTCAAGTGGACCACACTACCTGATACGCTTTTTTATACGTGTTATGGTGCTCTGATTCTATATTCTCGCAGTATTTTAACATTCAAAGAAGCATTAAATTTATGGAATAGTTTAAGCAGGAAATCGATTCGTTTTGTCCCACCATCGAGAAACTAGAGTCAAAGAAACATATGTAGCTAATAAAAAATCAAAAATATACTGAGGTAAAAATGGACGTGTATTTGATATCGATAACATTTGGGAGAGAAAGGATATATACTTTCCAGTACAAAAGTAATTTCATTATTGACTACCGGATTCGACGTTACAATGCCATCTTCACTAACACAGTATATATCCTTCCTCTCTCATGGATTTTCACAGAATGTCGGCCGTCTCCGTAGATTTGTTTGTAAAATTTCATTATTTAAAGAGTTTATAATTATTACTACTTAATTTGAAATATTACTGTTTTTCATGCTTCCTAGTAATTGTCGTCGTTTTCCTACACCAAGCTTCTCGAGATATCGAGATAGTAACTGTGAGCATACTTCATGGCGGAAAGATTTTCCCCGGTTAGTTTTGACCTAAAAGATATTTCACATTATTTTATAGGGCGAATATAACTGTTTAAGGTATTTCAAAGAAGCACATAATTGCGCGAAATACTTTTTCATCTCCAAGAATGTTTCCCTACGCGAGAATGAGTGGAAAGAAGGTTTCGAGCTGAAAAGGCGATTCTAATCTCCTTCATTAAGAACACGACATTCGCCTTGAAATTGTGGCTCGCACGAGAGGAGTAAGTGGGCCGCCATTTTGACGACCAAACGTTAACACATTTTCACCAAGGATCCGGGAAATAATTTAACCAGACCAGTTAAATCAAACTGAGTATGATCGATCTATAATCGTATTTGAAATACTGACCTACTTATTCAGTATAATGATTTGCTGGTACAATAAACTTCAAATAATCTTTTAGGAAAACTAAACAACCAGACTACTTTATTCACCTATGAGCAAAGTACGCGGAAGAATTCTTCAATCCTTTTTTTAATAAATTTTATAATTGTAAGGAAAAGTTTAGAATAGATTGAGGAATCTTCAACCTAGTTCTGTCACCCAGAGAGAGTTTGATTATTGCAAACTGAAAATATATTAAAATTTTAAAAATACTTTGACACCCTTCGTGCAGTGGATTTAATTGTTCTGCTCCAGAATATGTTTTAGTGTATTTTCAAAATCTTACCATTACTTGCTTTTGAGTACCCAGGATGACCTGATGATAACCGGTCGTACCAATAAAGTGCATATTTAAGTGGAATGTTTACATAAAAATATTTCTGTATCCTGTTATGGAATTACAGAATGTCAAGGCTTCTTCCATGGACTATTGACTAACGAATTGATATTAATACCAACAAATGATTTGGCATAGAACGAGTGAATTGTTTTAGAGAATTTAAGACTGCTACGTCACTAATAGCCATTTAACCGTGAAAATGGAATGTGCTAACAAAGGTATAGGTCGTAACAACCTCTTGACATCGGCATAATTGCGGAGAGCGCCCAACTGATTCGATTCAATCGATTTACTGCCCATAAATCAGCAGATTACGACAGTTTCAATATAAATGTAAAAATATTATTTTAAAACCTTATGACGAACTGATAATTTACTAATCACCATAACTGAGACAATGAGAAGGAGCAGATACAGTGACTTGCCAAGGGCGACAGAAACTTAAACATGTATTAATCTGACTATAAGTAGAGTAAAATCGTCACAAAAACTGCGATAAAACATTCGCAGTCAATAAAACAACCGCAAATTGAGAAATCTGGAAATAACTCTCACACGCCACATAACATTCGCATTGAAATGGGCTGAATATGTTTATAAGCACGAATATCAGAGCTTTGGCAGATTTTGCGGAATGCGGATGATAATTTGTCTCGCGGTTGATCAATAATTCATTAAGTTGCTTATCGCAACCGGTTAAAATCTTAATGAAGCCCCTTACAGCCCGCAGAAACGGCAACTTGGCACTAACTCCGCTGCGGTATGCCTATATTTTCGTATTTTGCACGAGAAGTAAGTTTTCGTCTCTTGGATAGACAAGGAACGACTTCTGAAAATTTAGAGTTATTTATCCTCTACACAATCACCAACATCTTCAACCTAAATAATAGCTGAATATCAATTTGAATAAAAAACTAAAAACTTCCCAGAAAGCTCCTTTTACAATTACTTCCCCACAGCTTCGGAGTTAACGTCAATCGCGGAACATAAGGGGCACTTTGGTTTCCGGAAAAGTTTTAAACTCGTTGCATTGGGAAAATATACGCAATTACAACGGAGGGAAGCGAAGATTTGGGTTTGATAGCGATGTTTGAAGAGATGATACTGTTTTAATCCTCTTACTGACCATATAATCTACCATTTTGAATTCCCCTTGATGTATTGTCCGCTTTCTCTAGTAATCCTTTTGCTGGTTTGTCAGAGAGGACTTCATCCGAGGTGTCTGTCAAGCCCCAAGTCCTCAGCGGTATACTTCTACTTTGAGCCCTTGTGATAAGCTAGAGTTACGATTGAGGTGATCCTAACACAAATGGTACTCGGACTTCCCATCTGCCAAGGACGCAAAATATTATTTCCTTTCGGAAACCAAGGAATTATAAATACCTCTTAACTTTTAAGGACGATTTGGTTATCCATTGATGACAAGCAAACAAAGTTTTCCGAAATAGTTCAGTTTCATTCTTAAAACAAGCGAATTCCAAGAAAATATATAAAGTCCACCAATTGTTAAAAATGATGCTTAATTTATTTTATTATAAAAAATGATGAAAAATTTTACTGTTAGCCAGGAAATATATATATATA
>KZ308240.1:444209-497401 GCA_000376725.2 Ladona fulva
TATATATATATATATATATATATATATATATATGGGCACACTCCTTTTCGATTTAAAGTGAAAGAGGTAACAATTACTTACCGAAAGAAAGGTTGAAAGGTGAGACGGGATAGATGTTTTTATGTTCAATTTAAGATATTTAGGATTTAAATACGATTAGTTAGATACATACTTAGGTGATTTAAATTAAGAGTTTTATCTTTATGTTGTTTAAAATTCTACCAATGTTTTTAATAAAAATACCCTAATTTATTCTATAAGCTTTGTTAGCAATTGTTCCACTGAATGTTTAAAAATATGTTTTGTTGATGAAGTATTTGTTTTCCCGAATAACAGTAACTAATAGTGAACATTAATCATCACGGATATTTGAATCGGAAACTGGAATTATATCGGAATTGGTAACACTTTTTGTATCGATCCATCTCTAACCAACATACCAGTTAATTTCCAAGGAAGAATGGACTTGAAAAAAGTCTGACGGGACCGAGAATCGAACCCGGGTCTCCCAATTGCCGGTCGGGTGGCCTTGCCCACAAAGCCTCCCGAATAGCTTGGAAAAACGTTATGCCGGGATAGCTCAACGGACAAAGCACCCGACCGGCAATTGAGACTTTCAGACCGTCAGTCTTTTCAAGCCCATTCTTCCTTGGGATTTTTCCTGGGTGCGCACCATCTTGCGCTAGACCACCCTCACCCGTCTTCCTTGTATACCAGGTCTTACTGTTGCCTTACCAGTACCCTGCAAGCCGCCTTCCGGTGTGTGGCAGGGGGATAATTTTCATTAAATCTATCTGTACCGGGCTGAATTAATGCTAACCAAGATGGCCTGAAGAGAGAAACGATATTTTCTAATATTTTTTCCAGCGAACTAAAATCTCCATTTCTACTTTTCTAAACCCTCAAGGGTTTAAGAATTGCAAGAAAAGAAATTTTCAAGGTAAAATTGTATCATCACGATTGATGATAAAATCAACAAGAAATATCCGTTCGTTTGAGGTAATCATCAATTAATCGGAGGTTACTAAGTTGAGTAACAAGCGTATTAGGTGTTTGACTTATAAGTTTTAAAACAAAGAATTTACATTTTAAAATAAATAGTCATAACTTTAAAATCTCCAACTAAGGATGATGATTATTTCACACGAGCTGAAGTTTCTTGTTGATTATAATATCAGTCGTGATAGTAAATTTTCCACGTTTCATTCAATCCTTTCTCCTTTAATTCCTAACATTGTTAGCCATCGCTTCTTGGCAGGAGAAATATTTACCGAAGCCCTGAAACCGTGTTTACAGAAATAGCGACAATTTATTTCCGTGCTCTTCGGCGATGCATGTATACAGGATATTCTCCCACACGAAATCACATTCCCAACTTCTAAAACAAGATAAATCACCTGGAGGCCTAATTATTTTGAGTTCGCAATGCCGCGCTCAGCACAGTAGAAAATAAATACACATCAAATTAACCACACTTCCTAATGATTCATCTGAAACTGAATCTACGCGGTCGCTTCAAAGGCATCATTGTTAGGGAAACTATCTTCGCTGAAAACAGGTATCGCGGCTGTGCTAAGCAGAAAACAAATTAATCGCTATAAGGGTACAGCGGTGGGGACAGACTCAAGTACGTTAAACATGGGATAAAGAGAGGAGAAGGAGAGGCTAATTGGATTGGGGCGTCGATGGAGTGTAAGGATTATGCGTAAGGGGCGGAGGAGACGCAGCTTGTCGCAGGTTTGCGGGTGAAAGGGGACAAGTTCGAGGTCAATACAAGTCCGAAGCGTGGGCAGGTACGAACAATGGAACGGAGGACTGAATTGGCTTTTAAAAAAAAGGAGAGAAAGCGTATCTTCGGGGAACGGCGAAAACAGGAGCGATGCCTAGGTATTTGTTCTTCATTGCTTTTATGAAGAGTGAATTCGCTGACGCCGGGGATAAAAAGGGAATGATGGTGTTTCCTTTCATTTTTATGCAATATTGGCGAAGCGGTGCAAAATGGGAGCGGGCTCTAGTGGATGAAGCGAGGGAGAGCACTGGAAATGCTGGCAATAAGCGATTTAGAGCGTGGAAAATGAGAGTAAAATGGGATAGTTAGGAATTATGGAGGGAGAGAGTAAATGCGCGCCGTCACGACCGAACAACGGAATGAACGTGACGCCCTGATGGTGGCACGTAAGATCCGAAATGAACTGCAAGCGAACCTCGATTGTTTTATATTTCCGAAAATGGGAGTCGCGGTTCGTGGCGCACGTAGGGCCGTAATGAAAAATACGAATGCCAGGTGCGTTTATCACTGTAGCTACAAGGTTACACGATGATCAGTTTTTTCCTCAAAATAGTCTTATATAAATGTATGGTTGGAATTACTCGACATGATTCTCTCGAAGTGATTCCCGTACTTACTTTCAATGATTGGGGAACAATGAGAGGCTACCAATATATGCGTACTTTCCGGTGCGCTATAATAATTATTATTATTAAATCGAACGCTGCAAGTTAGCCAATTGGCTAGGTGGCAACGCAGTAAAAGTTTACAAAAACAGAACAGAATAATACATCATAAATACAACACAATCAGGCATCATTTATACAATAACATCGACATAATAAATATGCAATAAGAACAACATAAGTACGATACAGCATGGTTTAACATAAATCACTTACAAATATATAACATTTACCAAAAAATAATTATATTACATTTACTTTTACAAAGTCATAGTTATAGTACTTTATCAACTCGTCATTAAAAAGAGGATTATTCAGTACGTAATTTACACAGACTAAAATTAACCTTGGTTTTAAATTGTCGATACTTACCAGGAAATGGCTGCTTATAACTCTTCCCACGAAAGGGAAAATAAGAAAACTCCATAAGGTTGTGAGTAAATTCAAAATGTGCTTCCAAAACCACCTCAAACAGTTATTTCTGCAAACAGAAACAACATTTTCTTGAGTAAAACAATCTTACTAAGGAAAATCTCAGAGTAGTGATACATATAACTCCAAACTAACTTTACATTTCCTCCTCCGTAAATAAATTTAACAGCGTAAAATATATATCTAGATTGTAAAATAAAAGTTAAGGACTTGGTAGTGAAAACATTTCATACTTCATTGTATATTGTCAAATTTTAATTTTATTTCAATCGGATTATGAAAGAATATTCCTCGAAACTAAAATACATTTTCAAAAATAGGTATTCTTTTATCATGTAAAAGATGTACGCATAAGCATATAAGGGTATTATTTTAAATAGATTTTATGCATATATTATCATAAGGTAAATGGGTAACTGCCAATAATGAATTTAATTACCTATTACAATTTTCATAAAGTTAATATGAAAATTATTTTAGGCTCACATTAAGAAATGAATAACGAATAATTAGGAAAACGTTAAGAGATTGGTTCTATCGTACAGCTTATCATTCCTTGAAAATTTTACGATTTTATGATATTACCTCCGTGACCACTTAAAGATGAAATTCTAAAATAAAATCGCCTTCCACGTAAGCTGCGGCTAAAACATTGCCGGAGTACGCTTTATATTTTTCAGTAAAATATTTGGACGTTCGAGGATTTAATGAAATCCTTCGTTGGACTCCGAAGTAACGGAAATTATTGCTCCAGTGCTTCGCAGTTCTCGTCATCCGATGTCAAGCTGGCAGAGGTAATCCCGAACTCTATACATCATGCGACAATTTCATCTGCGAGGCAGCCCTCGGAAACACGTGGATATTCTAGGAGATTCGGAACAGGAAACGAAAATTCATAAAACCAATATACAGCTTGAGCACGCGATAAATAAACGAGCGGGTCTCCGCTTTATTTTTACGCCGATTGGGTACAAACATTCAAACGACGGCAGTACGAAATTATTATCTTCGCTTGATTTCGATAGGCTCTTTGGATGGAGTTATGAAAGGATTATGATTACTGCAGCGCTACAGCGAGCCGGACAATCTGATATTTTTACTAGGAATCGAATGTTTTTATAAAGGTCCGATACACACGGCCTTTTCCGTTATTACATTTTTCCGTCGCCAAATAACCTCTTGCCGAGAAACGCTAAAACCTTTCAGAAATGAAAGCGGCGTGCAATAGCCTGCCCGAATCTTTTTATTCTTACGGTCCATTTCATATCCAGGATATGTCAACCTTTTTCCTCCCTTAATACGTCAGGGACAGGGCCAATCAAGTGACGTGTATGATCGTATAAGTTCGGCCATTCTATTGCAAAAACTCCCATGACAATAGCTCACGCGCACCCACGCTGCACGCCGCGACGGGGTTTTGCCCTTCGCGTGCGATGTTTCTAAGGCTCATGTTATAAATCCACCCGAAGCCATCGACGCAGAGATAAAGCGAGGTGACGGGGTAAGAACGGGGGTTGGGAAGGAAACTGACGCACAGCGTGATTGCATCCCGTTTCACGCCACTGGTACAAGATAAACTATGAGGTCCAGCGATTTTTACAGGAAAAGTTGAATCTAGCCAATGCTTAGGGTTTGGGGGAATTGTGGGATGTATGCCCGTTTATGCGCTTACGTGTATGCACGGAATGGTTTGAGTCATAAGCCTATGGAGAAGTACTTCCAGTTTTTTTTTACATAGGAGGGAACATTTACTAAGATGTATTCCACAGTGTCTTTGACGAAGGAGCGCTTTTATATGGGTGATTAAGATTTTTGATGATGGTCATCATCATCCTCAATGTGAAAAGTATACCTTCAAGGTAGGTGTATATTTTTCCTTTAAAGAATTACCACGGTAATATCTTATATTACACGAGAACTGGTCTCTTGGTTTATTTCAGAACGTCATTATATTCCTTTAAACCTTTCAAATTTAACCTTTGAGTATTTTCTTCGCAGAAAGACCGGACCTTTATTGACATCATAAAAGTCGGTCTTTCCATTATAAACAATTTTTCCATCGTTAAGACTAGAAGTTAACTTAAGATCTCCGGGAAGCTTCCGGTCTCACCATTTTTCTGATGGAAGATTTTTATAGATTCTATTAACTAATTTGGTCTAACCCTCGATATATTTTACAAAGGTCGGAATCAAACAATTATTTTTGTCCCATAATAACTTTCTTTTGTGTCACTTTCCCGTTTGTTATTCACAACTTTATTTTGTTTCTGCATCGGAGGTTTATTGTTCACATGGCTCCATAAGCTTCCACATGATGCCTTTCACATTTTTTATTTCTTTTGGTTAATGTAAAAATATTAATATTTTTTATGTCAGGAATCCCAGATTGCTCTCTTATTAAGTTTCTAAAGATTCTATAAAGGTTTTTGGGTACCCTAAATGTGAACTTTCAGACTTCGTTCTCATGATCAATCTTCCATCGAAGAACATGTTTCAAATGGCGTATGCATATATTACTTTAATTAAATGAATATTAGCTAATTTAATTTATATTTTTACTTGTTTATTACTTTATTACACTACTTCCGTCTTATTTTATCTAATACTTAAAATCTTGGGACTATAGGAAAACCCTCGAGAGATCATATAAAATCCAAAATAGCTTAGCAACATATAATATTGAGACATTTTAGCACTAGGACTTATAGTCTGTAATTATATGTTACTTTATTCCTTCTCCTAGAAATCATATATGTCGTAATCACATCGATTTGCATTAGGCGCACTGCTCTTCGTGAAAAGTTACTACTTCTCCCTGATCGTTATCTTAATAATTCTTGGTGTAACATTCTGATATCTCTCGATCATATATTTCTTTAATGCCCAACAATTGATTCATTCATTCATGGTTCATTGTTCGTAAATCAAACGAGAATAACATATTCTTAAGTGATGATAACGATTCCTTCGCGGTTATATTATACTGAACATAAATTCTCCAACTTTATCCTAAATTGACATATTTTGTGTAACCTTCCGCAAGTAAAAGATGGAGAAATAGGGAAAATGAGTGTGAGATAATCTTTCATATATCTATCATAATTTAATGGCGTTGCTTTGAATGTGATTTGTAAGTTATAGATATCACTTGGAATATTTCGATCAATGAATTTAAAAATTAATTTCGACAGAATAATGTGAAACTTACTCTGAACACTACAGATAACCTTCGATGCCACCTAGTTTGCCGAAATGACAAATTTAAGGGAAATAATTCTAGCTCCTTTATGCACTCTATGCTCCTCTATGCACAGTTACTAAAATTAAGGAAAATAATGGATGAAATTTACACTTCACAATGACGAATAATACGTCGAAGATGAAACAATCGAGAGGTGGTAAAGGAAATTAGATCTAACTCAATTGTAGCTGCGGCAAAAGATCCGTAAAGCATCTTAATCAGTGGTCCCCAACCTTGAGGATCCGTACCTTTTGGGGATACGAATGACTGGTCGAAGAGACACTGTGAATAGTAAGTGAATCAGGATATCATCCAATTTAGCTATTTCGAAAGAAGCCGTTTCAAAAACTTTTCTCTACTCTTTCAAATTGGAACTATTTAAAAACATTTCCCTGCAAATCCATGTTGGAACTTTGGTTAACTTTGTAATTTATTTCTTATTATGGCAAATTGGGGTAGAGTGTGGTTTATTTTAAGGTAAGGAAGTCGGGAACCGCAAAGGTTGGGAATTTCATGTTCTAGATCTAAATTCGCGTTAATGCTGAGGTTGTACAGATCGTTAATGAACGTGACCTAACGTTAGAATTGGGTGGCTGCATATTGCCATTGGAAGGAAGGGGAACCTAAGTTGAGAAAGCCGAAAGCTGGAAGATAGCAAAACAAACACAATACTGCTGGATAAACTCAAAACAATGGAAACGACTCCATGAAAAAATAGTTTACAAGAACTCTGCTCAGGAATTGTAGCAGACGGACACTCTACGCACGTGTGTACCTCCAAGAGAGCCGTAAAGCGAAAAGGAAACAGCCAGCAGCAGCTTAGGGGCTAGTTCCAGGCTTATCGGTTGGGAATCACTAAGGAACCCTTCCTCTGGGGAGAGAATCGGTAGGTTCTGCCGCATGCATGCGGTTGTTTCCATTCAGTGAATCGGAAACAGCTGAAGATAATCATGAAGAACGTTTCAATGGAGTCCTAGTGAATTTTTTCGCCCTTTATCTAAAATAACATCTTTTAAAATAGTGAATCAAGCAGGAAAGAAGGTAACCTTTATATTAGTAAATAAAATAAGCTTACAAAATACGTTTACATATCGATCCACATTTCCCACAGCCCAAAGTTAATTTCAAAAATATTGTTTACAATGATGGGATAAGATTATGTCTATTCGAAAAGCCGTTTGATGTATGATCTAATATAATTTCGCAGCTTTAAATCTCTGGGTAAATATTCTTGGTACTTAAATAATTAGTAGCCCCAGAGTTTCCTGTGCGCTGGATAAAGTTCTTACCGTAATATTATATATATATCCGTAGATTTTATTCTTACCGTAACTTTTCAGTTGCATAGTACGACCTTAATTATTAAGGTATTCACCAAAAGAAGTACTAATTTTCAAAGTAACGGCTATAGTACGCATTATGAACTATTATCTAATTCAGACACAATATACTTCAATTCATGCTCTTCAGTAAAATTTTAATTACATTAAATATTATTTTTTATATTTTGAGAATGAATTTTTTATTGTATTTAGATTGAAATGTCATAGAACTTTGATTACACACATCCATTGTATGTCAAATTCAAAGTTCCGCAAATGAATAATTATCCCATCAAAAATAGAGGAAAATTAAACAGTGTTTTTTATTATCGCAATATCTTCCATGAAATCACGCCTTCTATTGCCTATTTCACGAAATAAAAAGATTCTTATTTTATTTCGTATTTATTGCTGCATAATTACTACCTATTTTTGTTTCTTATATTATATTAATACATGAAATTAAGTATGAGCGGTGTATATTCTATTGTTTGTTGCGAATATAACCTTTAAAACTACATTTCTGAACAAGTTGAAATAGAAGTATTCACAAGACTTCTCAAACATTTAAACCGTACTCCTATATCCATAAGATATACACCTCGGATATTTTAAGTTAAAATTGAGCTGTGGAATTGTGGAACCTCTCGGAAGAATTCGAGGTAGTTCTTCGTGCGAGGTTTCTTTTAAACACAAGCTTTTTGGAGGAGAGAGAAGTAGCCAAAAGTTTTATGAAAAGAACAGTGTCGTTGGATTCACGGCTTCCCTCACATCGTGAATATAAATTACAGGCATCTGCTATTCGTGATAAAAGCAATTACTTTGGAAACTCGATTTAGGAAGACAATCTGAAAAGGCGTTGAAAAAATCTGACCGCCCCTTTTTTGAAAAATTCAGCCCCATGTCAAGCAATCACTGCTCGGTAACCTTTAGAGGGCACCATGTATCCAAATCTCCACGGTCCTTTTCGCTCGCCGCATCTGCAAAATTCGTTTGGAAAAACACAAACGATCGTTCGGGTCCCAAAGAGAGGGGAGTGTGGAGCAGAAACTGCGCGCCCTATATAATCCCTTGAGCCACGTCCTCGACCGTGTCACTAAGTGCTACGCGGAAGGAAATAAAACTCAGGCGCAAATCCGAAGCAAAGAATAAGGCAGTTCTATCGGAATAAACAACTATTTCGAACGAGCGAAGGCGGCATTGTGATGAGCAGTGCTTAGGATGACAGAGGGATTATTTTGATGCACCGAGATGAAGCACTGAATCTCAGTGTGGCATCATTTCCTGCTATATCTCTTGTGGTACTTTATCATAGACGAGACAAGGAGGTCAAAGCTATAGTTTTTCGATAACTTTTCCCCCTTTTTGGAGAGAAATTAGTCAAAAAATTCATTTTAGCCGTTTATCTCAACTATTCTTTTCACAAATACTACCTACAGTCATTCAAGATGTTACAAATACAAAGACTCTCCCAAGAAGTCGGCTTGAACCTTATCTCCCCTCCACCATTACCTACAGAAATCTCTGTAGAGGAGATGGAGATTTCCGGGTAAGATGAAGATGAGGTAATTAGCATTTTTATCCTCACTGAGCGAGAATTTTATTAGTGGAAAAGATTCACGTAGTAGCAGCACAATGGCCCTACTTAATTATTTGTTCCACATACAGCAAAATTGCCAATTTATTGTGAAAGCAATAACAATATATAGCAATAGCAACATATGAATAACTCTTGTAATAGCATTCGAGAAAGTCCCAAAAGCGAATGTCAAGTTTCAACATCCTATATTCCTCAATAGCTAGTACACCCATGAACAAGACCGAGACAAAGTATATGTAATTTTTCTCTATTCAGTACTATCTATCAAGGTTTGATAACTGGTACGTAAGATGATATAGCTTTGTCCATTACATCTTGAGGGAGTGTAAGGAGTTTATTTGCTTTTAAACATCCTTTTTCAACATTTGACTTCTGAGAAGCCTGTATACATCAATCCTGGTTTCGAAGATAACTTACGGAATATAAGGTATTAAACTACAAAGTGTATTTTGCCATGGTGAATTACAAATACCACACAGAAACTAACTATTGATGAACTAATTACCGAATTCAACTAAGCAAATTGACTATTGAATTACTGATGCCTACTGCTTATCGTTAGTTCTCAACACTAAGCCAACGTTGTTGATACTCATATTGTTTGGCCTATTAATGTACATCAAGGAAGGACATTGAGTTGGCATAAGCTTTCGTCTCCTCAAAAGCTCTCTCGTTATCATCAATCACTGTGATGAAAGTAGGTATTATAACTTTATCACAAGTGCATTCAATCTTAATATGTGGCCGACAAGGTGTTTGTTTGCCAAAGAATAGAGAGGATTGATCCTGCATATTTTACTTGCAATCTGGTGTAGTAAGGTGATTGGAAAATGGACGACGACAATTGCGGGGAATAGAAAATTATAGGCATTAAAAACACTTAGCCAATGGAAAAGTTATAGAATAATAGAATATCACCATGGCTAAAGGGGGATTGAGTTAGGACACGAATGTTAAAAGGCAAGATGAATTCTTAAGTGGGGTAACGATTTAAAGAGGACTTCAATAGGAATCATTGAGAGGGGAAAATAAGAAAGAATAAATTACGTCAGAGTGATGGGGCAATAGCGGAAGTAAATGTGATTTAATGGCAAAATTGCCTGGGAAGCAGGAGGTTCAATTTAGCGATACAAAGATCAAAAGCATTCAGTTAATTGTCTCGCAAATATTGAATCATTTCGTTAAAGGTCATCGACTCCTACGGGAAACTAAAGGAAGAATGGATTAGCTTTGTTTCCCCGGTAACTTAGCAACAGAGTATTTATTAGATAAAAGCTGGCTGGGTAAGATAAATTGTTATGTGGTCAAATGAAAGAATAATGTCCATTTTTTATATATATAAACCTTAATTATAGATGATATTTATCTTAAGAATAGCTTTCTGTTACAGTTTTTGAAATGGTTGAATATCAAGGAAATTTATAGATAAGTGGTAATAATTGACTGCAACCTTCTTATATCTCTAAGATTTGCATGTTATTCTGTGTATGGCCTTGAGAGGTTTTCATTGGACCTTAGAGACTAATGCATCAGATCATCTCAAGAGGAAAATGTTATGAATTTGGTGAGTATGAAAAATTAGCAGCAACAGAATTCTGCAGGAAATCCAACAGGAATGTAAGTAGAAAAAATTGATAATCAAAACATACAAAAAACTGAGAAAGATTTCTGTATACATTCAAAAATTAACCTAGTCATCCAAAGGCTTAATTTTTGAGCTCCCTGACAAGGCAAGATGAGGAGTGCCGTAATTTGCCCTTGCTTCTTTCTGAAACAGATTGTTCTAATGTGAACATTTCGACGTAACTGCAAATAATTGTCCTTTAAAATAATAATTTTAATTACCGGGATTTATACTGAACTATTAAGCATCGCTGATACCTCAGTATTTAACATATTTTCACAGCAAGGAGCAAGAATGAGACAAAAATAAATGAAAGATACATTTTCTTCTTCCGAGTACAAAAATTCACATGAAAAATATTCTGCTCATCTGCATGTGGTTAGACGAACATATAAACTTACGGAAATAAATAGACACTCCCTAGATACTCAATCACTTTTCCGGCACTTCCCAGTGTGTCACGCCTTTGCGGTTGGAAATCGCCTAGTTCGCTTTTTGTAGGTTTCTATCTATTTCTGTAGCGGATAGATATCCTCAGAGGGAAAATAAGATGTGGCTTTTGAAACCATTCCAAACTTCTCTGTTTCGCGGCACAAAAAGCCCGTGCATTTCGGGACACACGTTTCCGCAGCAAAACACATTTTGTATTACGGCCAAACCTAGGGCACTGAGATATTCTCTCATGTTTAGCGTTCCCCCAGACTCTTTGCGGGAGTGGACGCGCGCATATTAGCTAAATAATCGCCGGAATGCGTCCTTCTAACCCGCATTAGGATTACCCATATCGCGTTTGCATGGATGCCGTTTGTGCAAATGCGCGTTCTTTATCCCCACTAAGGTCACAAACAAAGCAGGAATTTCCTTGTCTGGGATACTCTGTGCAGCGGTTTAACGATGAAGATATCATCTTCTCAATCTGATGGTGGGATGAATTAAAAATACATAACGAAGTTTTAACGTGCAAGAGTTCCCCCAAATTTTCTCTGCGCCTTTCATTCCAGTTATTCGTATAAAATTTAAATAGGCGTAATTTCGTTTGTTTTTTTAATTTAGGATGGATAAAAATTAATTTTTTGTCGACCATTTCCTTATTTTTGTTTACAGTTGCGGTAATATGAAAGCTAACTTAATGAGATTTCTTTTGTTATGTCTTGATGCTTGAATAATTTTGTCATGGTATACATAAAGTCGTATCTTTACTTTACTTTTGTCGCGTTCTTGATCATAACTACGCTAATAAAGCAGGTAAATCATAAATGATGATGAATAATAACATCCATTATGGTCACTGATTGAATTCTTTAAAAAAATATACGTATGGTCATTCTGCAGCTTTGACAAGAGGCTTATTCCACTCACAGCAGTTTGGCTCAGTGAGGTAAGCAAGAACGAAAAACCTCTCTCCTCATCTCAACTAGTATACCTTATTCCGTCTCAAAATGGTTGCAAATGGAGGAGAGGATGGTTCATACCAGCCTTTAGATTGAATATTACTGACGTCGGAGATTAAAAAATTAAGCTGTGGAGATACCCCATATTTATATACATATCTTCTTGATATAAAATGTTGGATAAGAATTTATTATCCAAACGGAAGCCTCAGGAGACACTATAGAACGAAAGGAAGGAAAAAAAGGGAGGAGAGGGAAAACGGACTGAGAATTAAGATTGATCAAGAGACATAACTTTTGGACAAGACGTGGGTGTTAAATACGGACGCGAGGGCGTTACAAAAGTTGATGAGTTTTTGGTGAAAGAATCAATGGGGAGAACGTGATAGCGGTGAACTCAAGGGATAATCTATTTTTTGAATCCAAAAGAAGATAAACGTTTGAAATGAAAATGTATGTTAAGATTAATTTTTCGCACGGAATTATTTTCCACCATTTAAGCAATTTTATGTCTACAAGATATTACTATCACTTTTTGCAAATTCCCATAAGGTAATTGAAAATATTTCGGAATTGCGTACATTCAGGTTAAATATATTTACTTAAATTAAAAGCAGGGGTAGTCAACCTGGAGTCCCACTACACATTGATGACATGGGAAGCTTCTCCTGATGAACAATGAACATTGGTTAAATACGAATATTGTGCTATTCAATTTTTCCAGAAGTATTTAAAGAAACATTTCACTACCATTACATTTAGGTATCATTCAGCATCATCAAGCTGCTATTTGATGTAGGTACTGTGGTTTACTTCAAATTTGTTTCGACGAACAGGAATTACAGGGTAATTAACTCAATAGCTAAAGTAGTATGGCATCCGAAAAGGTTGGAAACCCCAGTTCTAGAGGATAGAATACACCGTTGAGCGTTACGTGCATTTAACCTCATAAATCTTATAAATTGAAGCCCATTACAAGCTAAATGAGACGTATCCTTGGGCTGTTCACTTACGAAAAGAAGAATATAGGTAAAGTTTAATCACATGAGGCTTAGAAACGATCAATATCAAAGTGAATTACTTGAAGATTAAAGAGGAAGAGCAAAAAATCATTAGGCCTCATTCTACTAAACGAACAAAGTACTCCGATGCAAATAAAGTTAAAACTACTCAGCATACGGGTATAAAGCTCAAGTTGAGATCGTCGTACTCAAAATAGTGCGCGACTTAAAAGTTTAATCAGCCGAAGGACATTATCTACACAGCGTCCTTACGTTTACCATTTTTGCTTCTCACATTCTACTCGGTTTCATTATAAAATTCAAAAGCTTTTCCCCCAATTTCCCATTCTGTTCCAAAATTGTATAGTACGATGTTTTCCGCAGTAACGACACAATTCCAAAAAGCGTTTACCTTTGATATTTTCCTATTTAGATAACTACCTGAAATGTACCGTGCCGAATGTTTGGTGTGGATACTAGTTTTACTGCTGAAAATGCGATTTAAGCTGTTACTACCCATGGGATCCATGATTCTAAAATTACATTTAAGGAGATCTACACACACATTCCAATCTAAAGGATCTATCAATAGCATTAATGACGAAAGTATCCTGCAGGTTTATACCTATTCTACTTACTATACTACTTACATGTAAATTGGGAGGAAAATAATTCAAGATTTCATATCTTGCTTTAAATTTAATTCCATTCAATCATTTAGAGGCTTAAGAGTTAAAATGTAGCGGGTACTACCTCCTCGCCACCACAGTGTACTTTAAAGCTCATTTTTTTACGTTGGTAACCAATGTTTCACTCCCTAGTTCTCTTCCATTAAAGTAATTTTTAAATCTCATTCCAGTAATGCATTGCAACAGCGTACCTCTATCATAAATGTATTACTTAAACGTACACATCTGGGGGCAGTATAATTAGATTGGGCATTTCAAGCTGATTTTTCGCCATTAACAAATCAATAGACTGCTGTCCGCTTAGTTTATCAACGTAATTTAGTGGATAAAAGCGGGTAATCTAAAAGATAGGAGGGAGAAGGACTCAAAATTTGCGGCATAAAGGGAATTTCCGAGTCCTGAGGAAATTACCAGAGGGAATGCGGAATAGCAATTCAAGGTCAGAAAATTCGGCTTGGCAATTTTATTATGAGGTTATTTGTTTTATTTTTTTGTTATTACTAGGGTATAAAAATAATTTTGGTATCCATATTGCCGGAAGTTGAAGTTCGTTAGCTTCAACAGGACAGTGTTCAAAAAATCAAATTGTTAAAATATTTAATGGCTAGAAAAATTAAAATAAAGGCAATCTGCCAATAGGATATTTTTCATAAATCCTGAACCAAGATGGCATCTTCTGCGCTAGTACCTGATAAATATTTAGCCATTGAGAACAAATTGTTTGTTAATAATAAAAATTATGATTATGGTTTCTAAGAATAGAAATGATGGTACATATTATTACACAATTATGATAAAATTATGATACATACTACGAAATTAGTCTCACCTATTTATTAATTTGTTACTTGAATGTTCGCTTACCCTTGGAAATTATTTTAAAATACGGTTGTAATTTTCGTTGGATATAATTATAACGCCTGCTCACTTACGAAAACGATAGAATTTTCTGCCTTCAAATGAATTTGGTGAAGTTAATCGATAAATATCACGCATAAAATTACGATTTATGTTTACAAGCGAAAGAAAGCCTATGAAATTGATAAGGAATGATATTGTAAAACTTATCTTTGAATGATCGAATACAATACATCTTTTATAACTTGGATACATTCTGGAAAGTAATTGAACGTATCTTAGAAGACGACCGGCGGCGACATGCAAACGGCCTATATTAAATGCACATGTAAAACTGAATACTTCCCTGAGAGTAACTTTCTTCATAATGCAAAAGTAGTAATTAATCAGAGTAATCAACCTTGTGCTGTTAGCAAACTCCTGAGAACTTCCTTTACAAGTAGAGGAAACTAAGTTACCTTGAAGAGATTTTCTCAAAAGAACGTTATATTGCCCCAGATTCGACTGAATGTATGCACTATTTTTCTTGCCTGAAGATTCCGCATTTCCGACGAGTAAATGCCTTTGAATCAATCTTCCTATTAACCGTCGAAAGGTCATGTGTTCTGCGACACTGCCGTATTTTGTGTTGTTTGTTGCTAATGCAGCATTCCTCAGCAGGAGATTCTATTGATTTCTTCGATCACAGGAGAAATTTCTTCATTAGTCACGCTGTATTTTTTCCCAATTACGCAAAGGGTAGTACAGTTCTAAATTCAAGCATATTGTTTTATACGGTTGTTTTTATGCAATTATCTGGAAACATCCCTGTGAAAACGAGCTCGAAGTTTTATTTTCCTCTTTAAACTTATCACTCGTATTTGGAATGTATTATATATTATACAATACTGAAATGGCCCGGACAAAATTTTGGGACACGTATTCTCCCGCCATGAAAAGAAATATCGAACCTGCTAATCCTATGAAATCAATATTCCATATGAAATTCACATTCACCATGTTTGAATAACGGGTCCCATTGAATATGCGATCTCGAATGACGTCAAACGTAACTCCGCTGGAAATGTTCTAATTAGTAAGGAAAACGCTCTTCAGGGCGGCTTTTTAATTTCACTAATCCCCTCTCATTGCTCCACACTAACGAAACCAGTGTATCTATTATTTCACTACCTTGACCCAAACCTCTGCCCTCCAACGAATACACTGACATTCCCGTACATCCGGATCCACACACACTTTTATAATTCCTCGCTGTTCATTAACGGCCTCCCTCTCTCTTACTCCACCAACATCCTTTGGCCTCAGTTCGACCTTTCCACCTATTCATTCCTTCTCTCCTACTTCCTCTCCTTTTTCTTCCCCACTCCTCCCCTCTTTCCCTTCTCATTATCCCGCTCTCTTTCTAACACCCATCTCCGCACGAGCCCACTTTCCCATTCTTCTCTTCCATTGTTACCTCAGTAGCAGTCGCCCCTCTCCCTCTCCCCTCCGAAACTTCCTTTCCAACCTTATTTGCATCATCTGAACAAACTTCCACACCAAAGACGTCTTCTTCCGGTTCGCTACTCCCTGGACTTTGAATAATCAACACTCGGAGAGCGTTCTCCGTCCCAGTCCTTTTTTATCTTCGCAACAACATCGTACTTTCCTCCCAATGTCTTTATTCTTCCGCTTTAGAGATACCTCCCCCGTCTCTCCTCCTAATAACCTCACCTCCATCTTTTTATCAAGAGTCCCCATTTCCTCCTCCAGTGCCCCGAACGATGACACTGGACGCCGCCACCCCTGATTTTTAAAGGTTTCGTTTCTGCAGCTTCCTCACCAGTTAATTCCCACTCCTTATATCCCGTTTCCTCGGATTTTCCGCGACGTAACGGTTTTTCCCCTTCGCGTCGCACGGGGAGCAATCAATAACAAACCACTTATATCTCTTATCCGGTTCGATTCCTCTTTCTTCCGCCCCATCCATCCAAGCAGCGGGCGGACGTGTTTTCATACCTCTTCCGTGAGTTCCTATCACGTCGCCGTTCAATTTTCTGCCCTCATTTCACCCCGCGTTTCCCATTACTCGAAATGTTGGAGGCGCGTTTGGGGAGGGCTCATCCTTCGACAGCGCTACGTTGCCATCGATCAGATGCGGTCATTTTTCCCGAAACTGGGCCTTCATAACTCTCCAAGGAGCGCGAGAGGGTGTTTTTCGAAAAATCTGGGAACGCAATCTGCTCGGTGGAGATGATGCACGCTTCCCCCAGGGGATTCTGTCGCAGAGTATATTCGCTGCTTTCCCGATCTCGCCGGCAAAGCGAGCACCGCGACCTTTCGTGAGAACGAGAAGTAAAATTGTTTCTCTATCGTCCCTCATGAGGTGGACGACGAAGTATGCATTCGTTATTTAGGGGAGCTATCGCGTGGGGGATGGGGAATTCTTTCGGGAATTTCCATTTCGAGCGTCGCTCTCGACATATTTCACTCGATGAAATTACTCAAAAGTGGCGCACGGCAGCTTATTCTTTTATGGGCTGCGAATATAATGCGAGAGCGTGCTCTGGAGTAGAAGGGAGTTACTGGGACGTGAATGAAAATACGGCATCCGCTCGGCGGTTATTGGTTTATAATTAATTTTCCAAAGGACATAGCCGTGGGCAGAGAGAGCGGCGCAAAAAGCTATTTACGATTCATAATATGATTTTTGACGGGAAGAGGCACTTTCATATCTGAAGCTTATTTTATGATCGAAACATGCGTTCTGCTACCCAGCGGTTAGCTTGTGTCACCTGTTTCACCACAGTCGTGATAAATATATGTTGCCGACCAAATTTTCATTGATCTAACGGCAGCGCTGTCGATTCAATACATTTTGATAATGAACGAAGATATTGCTTCTATTGTCGACGCGCGTTGAATAGATTCTGTTCGAATAAACTCTCAATGAAACAGAACAATTCCCACTGTCCTTCATCAATGGCGGCAAAATAGGATTATGATTCTTTCACAGTGTTGACTCGGCTGAATTGTTTTTTATTCAAAAAACTCCGACCCTTCTTTTATTTTTAAACGGCGCTGTCCGCTACAAAACCTTATCGTCTTAATACATCATCGGAACTCATCCATTAAAATACCGAATCCCTTTATTGCGTGATCTAACGCCCAAAATCGTTTCATTGATGGTAGCGTATCATAAATACACGGGGAAGGGCATTCAAGGCGATCTACTTCAACACGACATCGAAAAATGGCCGAGACTCTCACGTCTTTATGATCGGAAAAAATAGCGAATTTCCATTATTGGCAATTATATAAAAAAAAGCTTTCAGGAAAATGACGCTCATTGACTCGACCCTTTCTGCCTATTTTTTCCTGATTTTTGAGAGGAGGAAGCGAGAGGGCAAAAAACGCGTTTTAACGGCCTTCCATCATCGCACAAAAGACTGCCTCCCCACCCAGCCCTCCCTCTCTCCATTTTTGCTCCCTTTTTCGTTATACGCGCGTGCACGCCCGTGTTCTCCCCTCGCGACCTGCACTGTCCCCTTCTCTCCTTTTGTTTCGTCCAGGTAAAGAGCCTCTCCGCCTCTGCCCACCCCTATTTCACTTTTCTTTCCGAGCGCCACCAAGCGCCCTCGACTCTATCTCTCCCCCACTTTAAATCCCTGAATAATGAAAGCACAAAGAGGAACGCCTTGTCGAGCGATACCTTAGCTGCAAATTTCACGGCCCGAAGGGTACCTTTCTCTTACTCTCTTTCTCTTTGCCCCCTATCTCCCAGAAGCTTCCTCCCTCTACGTATATATCCCCATCCATCCCCCCTATCTCTTCAT
Source organism: Ladona fulva (assembly GCA_000376725.2). Classification (NCBI taxonomy): domain Eukaryota; kingdom Metazoa; phylum Arthropoda; class Insecta; order Odonata; family Libellulidae; genus Ladona; species Ladona fulva. The sequence goes on from KZ308240.1 coordinate 462,637, forward strand.
TTTTTCGATGTATTTGGCTTTTTTTGTTCACACCCCTTCAGTCGCGAATGCCCTTTAGAAAACCATTTTTGATCTCGCGCCCCCTCCCGAGTATTTTGACCCCGTTATATTCTTTTCCGCCTGCGCGACTGCGTCATCATGGGATAACGCAAAGGTCATGTATATATGAGCGAGTAATATCTTCCCGTGTATTCCTGGGTGTTATGTTTTATTTCCTTTTCTCCCTCTGACGGAGTGTCTTGGCGTCGCGAGGATGTAAGAAGTAACGTCGAGGGTTACATCTTGGAGAAGAACTTTCACTCACAAAAGCAGGGGCTATTTTTTCTGCTTTGTACAAGCGAGACAGGCGCGACTATGCATTTTTATTCACATTAGCGAGGTCGATGTTCGAAAAAAGTTTTCACTGCCCCGCGAGAGAAAAACATCACTCGTGCATTCTCCAGGGGAAGCTTCGTGTTTAAGTATAGCGATGCGCGAAGAAAAACAAATCTCTATCTTCAGGGTGATAGACCTTACTATCGTGTATCCCCGAATTATTTTCAATTAATACCTCCGGAATGGCTTGCGAGGAGGTGTTCTGAGGGCCGACGGTGAAATATATGCCGGGACAACGCACAAAGCCCAAAAAGCTGGTTATCGATGGGCCATAAATTTCCCAATTTACTCCTGAAGCTGCCCTTTTATGCCGAAATCAAGACGGTCGTCGAGGGTAAAATATACGTCGACCAGGATATTAGGATCCATTCATCTGATAAAACAGATAACTGCCAAAGATATAGGCGTATTGCTATGTAGATACACAGAAGAATAAAAGTGAAGCGAAAGTTATTTTTCTCGTTTAACAGACTCAAAAATACCATTAGTATTTAATATGTCAAATACTGCATTACACCAATCGTTGACATTTCAAAGTAATTTAGACATATGCAAAAAAGGAGTAAACGATTTAAAGTTGAGTTACATTTTAAAAATCTTGCTATGAAATAGAATTGAAACAGGTCATGAAATGAATAATAATTGATCGTGATATCAATCAGTCTGAACATTCAAGAAAACCACTGATGAGATTCAATGAAAAAAAAATCAAGAGAATTTATATTTTTACTCAGTCAAAGAACTCCCTGTATCTCTAAAAGCTGCAGTTACAAGGATAATTATGTAATGAAATCATAAGAGATAAGTTATTAAAATAATATATTCGTAATTTAGCATGTGATTTGACACACCGGTGATTGAATAAATAATTATTACCAATTAAATCGTTTTAATGACCGAAGGGTATGGGAAAAACTTGTGTATTTGTGAGCAATTCAATTTATATTAAATTATTCTGAATCGGGAGGCAAAATGTGTGAATTTCAAAAAGGTTAAAGTTCGGAAGAGACTGCACTACATTACTGAAGAATTTGTGGTCATATTTATATAGTCCAGAGTTTTGTGTATAAGTATTGGAGATTATCTTAACTAAAAAAATTGTAGCAGTGCAATACTATGCTGAAATAAAATGTTGTACATAAAATTAAAAGGATAACTTCATACGTAGGCACGTAACTGCTGCCAACATAACCCTTAATTTCCTCTAGCGCGACTAAAATCAATTTTGGTTTTGTTTGCTCGTATATTAGGTGTAACGATAGAAAATGAATGTTTCCTTAATTAGTGCCCTGCTTTATTGAAGCATGAGGTGGGATTAGGTGACGTGAGACGCAGGAGAGGGAAATGGCAAACACCTCTGCGGCGTGGAAACGGCCAGATATGATATGGCCCCCAACACCTTATCGGTTACCACCCATCAAGCATCGACCTTTGTTCCTGCCCTGTTGAAGCAAAACTGCCGACAGCTCACCGGATATGCCTTCCTGCGACTATAGGGTGACCTCGTAGGGGTCTCGGGTAGTTCCTTGTCTCGTACCACAAGTGAAAGGATAAGATAGAGAAAGGCGCCTTTCGGACATAGATTGCGGCTTCAGTTGCTATCTTAGAAAGATAAGGAAGGAAAAAGGAAGAGCTTCCCTTGAGATTACCTTGACCACAATGTTCATAGAGTGCCTTTATTTTCTCATTGTTCAGTTCAACGTTGCGTTTTACTGGCATATAAAGGAATTTTCCCAAACTAATATAATTTCGTTTAGTTAAGAGAGGATATATGAGGTCAAATACGTATAAAAAGAAAAAATTCTCTTGTTAAACTTTGACTTAACAAATTCTTTTACGCGTTTACGGAGTTCCACTCAGGGACAACTTCATTAACTAACTATATTTATCGTATGCTTATTATCTGAGTTGCATTTTTTGATATGATTTCCTTATTGTTTTCGGAAGTGGTGAACCGGCACTTTTAAGGGTGAAAGGAAGTGAGACATTACTATTAGTGGAAAACGACCACGTAAGTGTAACTCAATGACCGAATTATTAACCAATATATTTTTATGACATTCGATGAAGATATCAATATGGAAACTATACATCGGCATCACTCATTCCTCAGAAACGTTCGCGTTGTCACAGCAATGAAAAAAACGAAGACGGGGGTAAAAGGTGAATATTTCTATACCTTAATTTGTAAGGTAAATGAAAAAAAATCCATTATTCGGAAATGGTAATAGGAACAAACACAGCGTGGAAAGTTTATAATTTTTCTTTTACTTTCTAAATACCTTTGAAAAAATGGTACAATTTTGACTCCAGCAACGCTAATTTCCATCTAGTATTTACAGATTGATTCGCTTGGGAAATAAAACAAAGAAAAAACGACGCTGAGCATTGAAGCGTCGCTGGAATTCCAAATAGCGCATCATAAAGAAGGCGGAACGCCCCCATCATTGACTTCATGAAAATTCATGGGCGAAAATATAATAAGATGAGACACTCCATCAAAAGCGAACCCAACGCCAATTTTTGAATTATGGCAAAATGAGGGAGGGGCTTAAACAGCGCCGACTGCGAACTCACCAAGTAATTAACCGAACTAACTAAAATTGCCCTCCGCCATCCTTCGTACGGGTGCTCAAACGGCAAGGTAATTTTCGCCCCAATTACTCTTCCAATGGCAACTGATGATCCGGCCGCGTGAGTTTTAATGCATGCGAAATCATCAAGGGGGGATGTTAGGCAACAATGAGCTTTTGAAAGTGCGAACGTCATGTCGAATATGGGGTCGAAGGATGACCTACAGCCCATAACCGCATCAACATTCAATGGCCCACCTCAGGACCTCACTTCGCCTATGAGCCATAAATTTCAATTTCGATTTCAATTTCCACCCTCCCGTTCGGAGAGTTCTTTTTCAAACATATCTCGGAGCTACGGTACTTGCAGGTTAGGCCTTTAAAACTACCAAATAACGTAAGTAGTGGCCATTTATCAGGCAATAGTGGGAAAGGGAAAATTATAATAACAGGTATATTTGTTTGGATGAGAAAGGGACTGATGAGTCGTTTCTTAAATCTGCCACCGCATTTAAGCATGCAAAAAAAGTACTAACGATCAAAAGTGAGAAAATCTACTTTATGAAGATAAAAGTCTTCATAGAAAATTCACTGCTTCAGGGAAACACCCACAAGAATGGGTTGCAGAACAGCTGCGAAAATTACTAATACTTCAGTTAAAATTTACAAGGAAGTAGTCTACAACAAACCTGGAAAGTATACAAAGAATATGTGCAATTTTGTAATGGTGTTATAAAATCGACAATAAAAGATGATAACAGAAATAAAAAATAACTATGAAATTAGATGCAAGGAAAGACATTGGAACCCAGGTGTGAATGGATTAGAGCATTAAATGCTCCATAAACCGTTTCACCGTTAGCTCGTGGTAACACGGAATAGGAAACGGTTATCCGGGCTTCTAAAAAGCTTAGAAAGCAGGTCATTCGGTTTCATTTCCCTTGTTTACAGACTTGGTCTCAGCAGGCTGGTACGAGCCATCAGTGAAATGGCTTTCGGAGTGTTCTAAACCTCTAGTATGACACTAGTTGTTTGACGATTCAATCTGAAAATCTTTTAAAGTCATTTTAAGTAAATATAAACCAAGTAAACAATGTCTACATTGTTTACATTAGCAACTATGTAAATAGTAGAGGTACTTTATGTTCTTAATTTTCATATCGTAATTAACATTAATGACAATTAATTTTTCTAAACGATAAGATATAAGAATAATCAATAAAGTATTAATAAAGTATTGATCAATAAATAATAAAATTCGCCACTAGAGGATGTTAATCAATTTAAGGTCACCACAGCTTATAATTAATTATGCCCATATATTTTAACCTTTCGCGGGCACTTTTATGGGAAAAACGAGCATGTGATGGGTGGGAGTCATGGAATACGCACGCTCATCAATGATTTACTTTAAAGCTCGTCATTCGCGCAATCACCTGTAAATTTGTGACTGGTGACAAAAAATTTTCCCTCGGTAGAGATAAATGATGGTAAGCAATGCTAGGTCACGGTGTGTGGAGAGACACATGAACTAAGGAAATACTGCAGGTGATGGACGACGGGAAGCGACGCGATGGCGCGAAAAGAGATACGCGAGGGAAAACTCTTTTGGAAAATCGAGCATTTTATGGATTTCAATTCCAAAAATACATTTTTAGGATCGCCTTTTACAGCATACGGGGACGTGTCAGTAGAACGTACTGCCATAGTGTTCAATCAACAGCATGATTAAAGATGGGCAACTGCAGCTATAATATTGCACGTTTACTCGTGAGATAAAATAAGTCATATGTCCGTTTCCATACGAAAAGTGAAACATCCGCCTGTTTTTTCTGTTTATGGGATAACAATTATTAGCTATATTCTAGTTAGGCTAACAAAGCAGGGATTGATGACAAGGTATATATTTTAACAAGCAAGAAAAATACATTTAGGAAACTTGCCCAAGTGAGTTCAGCAAGAAAACTGAATGTTTTTCAAGCTCGAGACGGAAATGAATTTGCAACAGACATATTTTTGTAAACCTTTTGATGATATGTTCTATAAATATACTTTTAACGGAAAGTTAGACAAATTATATTGACTATTCACATACCTTACCTTATATATAGGTACGTTAAAATCTTTTTGTATGGCCAGTGCTACTATGAGGTTGTGACTGTAAAAGATGCTGTCCACTCAACTCGCTATTGCCTTCAAAGTCTCCCAAAACGGCATGGGAGAATGTTCAGACCAGATAGCTCCATGATCAGAGCATTTCGGAAATCCGAACACCCGGGTTCGTGTCCCGGTCCTGTAAGACGTATTTCATGTCCGTTTCTCCTCGGGATTATTCCTAGCCGCAAAGACTTCCGTGCAATACCATCCTCATCCCATTCATGGTAAGTTATATTAGATTTATTAACGTGTAAAATATGTATAATGTATCAATGTGTAAATTGATGCGGACTTATCTCCCTTTTATCACTCTTACTCATGTCATTAAATCTAACTGTGCATATTTCTCTGTTTTAACGTTGAAATATTCACCCATATTTTTATGAGATCGAGTAATATCACCACAGTTATTTCTATCCGTGAATGATAATATATTTATGAATAAGCGCAACATTGAGATTTGTTGTCTGTATGTAATATTTATGTAAAAGAGGAATATTAACCAAACCGTATACACATAGAGCATTTGCAACTTTGCAATGAAAATTCACAATTTTTGTGGCAATTTGTTCCCTTTGTCACACAAAATAAGTTCGCACAAAAGAACTTTTCTTGTGCTTCTGCAAGTGTAACATTCACTCACCATCCTTACAATCACTTTCATTAATATATAAATTGATTGGGTGTAAATAAAATAAACGTGCGCTAGAACTTGAAATAATCACGATTCATGTAATTTTCCAACTTGTAATTCGGTCATCACAAATACGTCTGCATTTCAGTTCACGGCAACTCACAAGCCCTTTTTTTCTTGATGCTATAGGGCATTTACTGGGGAAAATCTACACTAGAATCTCGCTCCATCCTCTCAAGTGGCTATTATTTCGCGGAGATTGCTGTAAACGTATAAAAAACGCTTTTATCATTTCGAATCTGACAACGATTCTTAAGGCTTAAGTGAAAATCGATCTCCACTTTCCCCTCTCAATTTCCAAGAGAATGTTCCTAGTCTCTCTGTAAATCTTTCGCATTGTGCTCGAAAGCGAGACATGAAGGTTTAGCGCGCTTGCCTATTAGTAACGGGGCTGCGGAATTAAATCCCTACCGCGCTGAAGCGGATTAAGCTGTTTCCCGTGCAAGGCAGAATTCCACATGGACGATGAAAATTTCCCAAATTAAGAGATATCATCATGATGCAATAATAAACTGTCGAAGGAAAAAAAAAGTTTTTCTTAATATAAAGAAAGTAACGATAAAAAGCTACACAGATGATATTATTTAAATGCTCAAGAACATCTGATATATGAAATGTTACAGCCACAAACACCATTTCCAATAATTATATTCAGAACAGACTTAATGGGAGGAAACGTATTTTTTATATATTTCTCTTGTACCTGAACTAGAGAGGTGCTGGGGTAGGAGAAGAGGGGCCTAAAGGCTTCATCCACCACAGCAGATAGATAAATAAAAACCAAGTCAACCAACCAAATTCATCTACCTACCACAAAATCAGGATATGTCAAGAAGATTATTTAAGTATATTATTGAGGAAGTTTAAGTTGTATAACTTTAAATTAGACTAAAAAACTTTCGAATTGAAAATAATTCAAGTTTGATTATGCTTCAATAATACTTAGCTTTTCCACAGTACGATATGTAGTTTGTGTGTCATTAAAATATTCTAAAATATACCTTGAAAGTATTTCCTTGGCGCTAAAAATGTTAAAAACCTAAAATAAACTAGTTCGTGAATTCAACTGCTTGTCACAAAATATGGACATTTCTAGGATTAAATTTAATTTTGAGGAGGTTTAAGATGTATAACTTCAAAGTAGGGTTAAAATCTCTTTAGTTTTGTTATGCATCATTAATAAGAAACTTTTCCATAGTACGATACGTAGTTTATATATCATTAAATATATTTGAAAACATTCCTTGAAAAATTTTCCCAGGCAATAAATGAAATAAAAATACAAAATAAACAATATCGGTGAAGTCTTCTAAACTACTAGATGAGATCTCCCTTTGAGGTGATTTCTTCATCTCGACAAAACGAGAACAAGATGAATGGGAGGGTAATGTCGTAGGAGGACTTGACATTTCAGAAAGGATTTAGGAAGGCATTTGTTGGAGGATAGTTCTTTGTGCGGAAAGTAATGTATCACTTTGAAAAGAAAAAGAGGATGGGGAGGAGCGTGGGAGAGGTAAGTGGAGGACTGCTATGGAATTTCAGCAGTTCCGGGCACTGCATCGGGAGAAATGTATGAGGGCTGCGCCCACCGGACAGGAATGGAAGGAAATGAATGCCTTTGAAGCTATTATTTATTCTCACGTAAGCATTGTGGAGGTTTCGAATGCATATAAATCCCTTAAGGGTACATTTGCTTCAAACCATCTTCGGTACATGGCCAATGTTTCGATGCCACCCTCAAAGACTGTTTAAATCACTCCCTTGAGTTGCATCTCCCCAGTAGTCCTTTCAAGCGTAAACGGAGAAGAAAAAATCTTCACAGTTTCATCGCAGCTCTGTTACAAAATCCTCAACGGTGGAATATTCTTAGGAGTTTTAAGTTTTCAACGATTATTTAAAATACTACGAATGAAAATTTAGGTTTATCAATTCATTAAAANTACCACAATTTTCTTTGAAGCTTCCTAAAGAGGAATCTGAAATAAAACCTTGCGCATATTTGCGCAATCGAGAAATAAACTAACTTTTCGGAAACGCTGCAAGGGCTTAATCCGCGCGGCGGAGCACCGTCCTCCGTGAGGCTCACTTGCTTTAAGTTTTTTTCTACGTAAGTAAAGCTACATAACTGGTAACTACATAAGTGAAGAAATCGTCACTATTATATGTATCGTTTATTTTACAAAATATTTATAATATATGTTTCAACATTACTAGAATCAAAATGAGTTGAATTTTACCTTTGAAACTAATCAAGTTTGCTGACTTTATTCAATTATTTCTCCTTTTAAAATATTCCGGAAAGTACCTACCATAGAAATGCCCTATCTGCTCAATAACACAGACATCTCTGGAATATAAAACAGAATATATTCTTTTCTTTTTATACATACTACCAACACAAATAGTATTGGTAGCCAAAGATAACACCTAAAGTGTCATATTGACAGCAAAACTGATTCCTTTTGGTAATTACCATCAGAACAATTACTCCAAAGCCATTAAAATCGAAACGTAAAATGCAAAAAGTACTGTTGAAACGAAAATTTATAATAAAACTTTCTAGGAAGCAAAAGAGTGAATGATTCGCTGGCGGTAAATGTATTCAGGAATAAGTTATGCTGAATTTATTACAATTGTACGTACCGATTTAATTATAAAGCGCAAGGTAGCATCAATATTCACGCCTAGCGTTACACGAAATAGAGTGGAATTCATGACAGAAATTTAGGCCCTTTACGATCCTTGCATACAAACGATAAATTATCGAAACGCAAATGAAAATGTATTCCCGCGCTCAAACTCATAAGGTTCGAAACTCATTGGACGCACAGCTGTTTTACATGTAGTAACAAATTCAACCAGAAAACTCCCCAGAAACAAGTTGTGGCGCCGTCCATAAATAAAGCGCGTCAGAAATTTTTCCCTGGTTACCCGAAGTGACAAGGTGATTCATTGCCGCCGATAAAAAATTATATTTCGGCTATTCCCTGGGAATAGAGATTCGGGAGTTTTTTCCTTTGGCAAGCCGTAAACAAGCCGCCTTTTCTTAGTAAATTCCAATCGAGATAAATAAAAGACCTCGCGAATGAAGTACTCGTGTATTCGTCGAGATGTGAACTCGGGATAGCCTAGGAAACAGTCTTTTTATCATTCCGACCCATTTCTTCGCGCTCTTCTTTCGCATAAAATAATAGTACTCTTTCCGAACCCACTCAGAGTCAACCATTTGATTTCTCGCACGTTCGGTTGTTTGCCTTGGCTCCCGTGATTTAACGTATAGTCAGTCGATCGACGTCGAGGAGTGTGGTTCCGAAGTCGATAGATAAATTGATAGAAGAGCTCTCAAGAGGAAAAGTGTCTCTAGGTAGAAATGTTAACCTGAAATAAACTTGTTCATGTAAGAATGACGTTTAGGAAAAGCGTAGCCTCATTGCCTTGACATTAGCATAAAATACAGTAGAAGTATTTTCGTATATTGAAATGCTATTTATTATTATTAAACCATTAACATTTATAAACAATATTTAATAACACAATCATATACATTTTTAGCATGATATTTTAGACTATTTGATTATAATAATAATTAAACGATATTTCCAACCGAAAAATAGGACAACCGAACTTGATCGATGTTGCGAAAGAAATGAAGAATCGATTAATGCATTAATAATGAGTGGATAAGCATTTTATATTTTATTACTGCTCCATATCTAGGAATAAGTTGGCCAATACGAAACAAAAAATATATTTACCACAGTGTGAGATTAATTAATTTTTATTACCGAACTCCGACTTTGTCTTCTTCAGTCTAAATAGAAGTTCAATGGAGTTGCATTCTTTCTGGCGCAGATAGTTCTAGCATTTTATTGTATTAAATTGAAAAAGTAAATCGAAGTATCGAATCAAAGTAAGGGTTTGTCCAAGAAAAAATTTACACCTAACCCGAAAAAACATCACCAAATGCTCTAATCTAAATTGAGGCATAGCGGAATGGAATAAATCACCTGGATCTGGAACTTTGTACGGTTCCTCAATTGACTATACTCTGAACAATTTCATTATAAAGGCTTAGTTGATCGATTAGAACCAGAAGAACCTGGAAAAATTTTGCAAACTTGCACATAAACTTGAGACAAGTTTCATTAGAAGGAAATTCCATAAAGATTTAACCATAGATTTGGGCTTCGAACTATGACAACCTTGATTAGATTGAACATTTTTGTTTCCGATAGTCTGTCCCGTTGGACTAAAGTAAGACGCGAGATGTTATTTTTTCTTATGTACAAATAGGTAAACTATATTTAATCTGACTAATATTTTCTCCGTTGAGAATCATCGGCCACTTCAGCTATTTAAAATACAAGGTAAATAATATCGATCAATTATCACTTATTAAGTATATCGTACATATTCCTAATTGTAAAAATTTTAAATTAACATTGTTCATTTTAGAATGAAAGTTAGTGTTTGCAACACTGCCACCGGATTCACTTTCCAGCTGCGGAGGGAAATCGATATTAAATGAATTCGTAATTTTTTCACAATCATTATTTATAAATTCACAAATTTTCTAGCATTTACACTTAACATTTCAAGGTAACATTTTTTCTTTTATGACGTAGCAGAAAAACAGACGCATGTATCTTATGCGTCATTCACTTCTTTCTAGCAATTCTAAGGGAAGAATCAAAACGTCGCACAGTGGGCTAGAATCGAAGAAAGCTGGCCAAAAATACGAAAACGCTTTTTTTGAGTACGGACTATGAAACTTCGCATGACCTATCTTGAATAAATTCTACATACAACTTTGGAGGTCATTTACGTAGGATCCTACGCATTAAAATTATACAGGGGGTCAAACTTGACTAAATTTTGCGAAAAATTATGGACTTCGATTTTTCGCGAAAATCTTCAACTTCAAACCGCTGGTGAACCAAAACGAAGATAATCATCGGGTAAAAAATAATTCCGTGATATAAACATTTTCTTTCTCCTTCATAAGACGTAGCATTTATGATCACCATTGAATATTTAGATACTTGACGTAACAAAATGGCGGACCCTAATTTTAGAGCAAATTTTTACCTAAAGCGAGGAAAATAGTAGAAAGTGACATCGAGTGTCACGGGATAACTTATACCACAATGTTCTTTGAAGCTTCCTAAAGAGGAATCTGAAATAAAACCTTGCGCATATTTGCGCAATCGAGAAATAAACTAACTTTTCGGAAACGCTGCAAGGGCTTAATCCGCGCGGCGGAGCACCGTCCTCCGTGAGGCTCACTTGCTTTAAGAGGTTTGAAGCGTTTTGAGCGGTTTGAAGTTGAAGATTTTCGCGAAAAATCGAAGTCCGGAATTTTTCGCAAAATTTAGTCAAGTTTGACCCCCTGTATAATTTTAATGCGTAGGATCCCACGTAAATGACCTCCAAATTTGTATGTAGAATTTATTCAAGATAGGTCATGCGAAGTTTCATATTCCGTACTCAAAAAAAGCGTTTTCGTATTTTTTGCCAGCTTTTTTCGATTCTAGCCCACTGTACGTCGTTTACGTGGACAACAACTGAACACAACTAGAATAGTAACAACCCTACATTTCGGCACCTAAGTTCTGCCGAAATCAATTATTATTCGAATTTAGAGTTAAATCACAATATGGTTATTACGGAAAAATGAAACGCAACGTTTTATGTATAAAACGTAGAAATAATCTCATGCATATTTAAGTACGAGAAGTGATATTTTGAGGGACGTTCCTTGCCCATCCACCTTTTTTATTAATGGTTATTCTTACTCCGTTTGAATAAAATATGTGGAATGCCCTTGGACAAGGACGCTCGATCTTAAAATATTAATCTTGAAATTTTGGTATTTTACGAGATAATGCGCGGGCGCCGGAGATATTGCCGGCATGACATCTGGGAGATTCTGGCGGGCGAAGGAAGTTACCAAGTGGTTTTACGTCACTGAGGGTACAAGTAGGATTGCGTTGCTCACATTGCCCAAGATATTTCCCATATTTGCTTGAAAGTGAAATTTTTTTGGAAAATAGGATACACTTAAAGAGGGGTGCGAACCTGTTAGATTGTAATTGAGTTTGTTGCAGTAAAATCCCAGGTGAGACATTTTCCATGACCAAGTTGTACGTATATGGAAGCTCACAATCTTTTTTCATGGAATTTGAAAAAAGAAGGTTTATCCATAAAATTCAACACAATTAAAATGCAAACTACCGCATGCACTAAAGTGTTATAAAACATGTTACCTTTCAATCGAAAGCACACGAAAATGCTCGTTAGCATGTAATCATACTATACAAAGTTTAGGAACGTTAATTTTCTGTGTGAGTTATCTATATCTATTCCATCGACATCAATAAAATTAATGAACATCTGTGATGCCATAACTATGCCCCGGCACGTTATATTCATCGATTGCAAGAATGAGAAAAAATTAATGTTTCTGTTAGTTTTTCATTTGGATTCATGCATGGCCACGTTCAATTTCTTCGTCCTGTTGACGAAGTTTTGACAAGCAAACAACTTTATTTGTTTCACGCAGCAACGATAAATTTGCCTAGAAATAAACGCATCTGTTGATAATACTGATGGGTTAGCGAATGTAAATGTACCCATATATGCAGTTGAAATAAGTTACCCAGACCTGAATTCCGTCTCTTAGCTTAAATTCATTGTTAGTAGCTTTGTTTAAAGGGTGCGAGATATTTAAATGCGCTGTTCCAACTATTACGAAAGGCAAATCGTGCACAGTGGGTAATTTGATATATATCAACATTTGTGACGAGGTGGCAAAATTTTCAAATTACTTTTCCCACCGCCCAGAAATTCAAATCCGTGATAGAAAGAAAATAAAATAAGGTAGAAGCCGCAGTGAACTAACTTCGAATGAAAAACTTCTAAAGATGAATAAATTGATAAATTGATATTTTTATTAGCTAGCTCAGGCCCATGTTGACCTCTCTTACCTCTCTCTGATCCATACCTTGTATGACGTTCTAATATGATAGAGGTTCGTGAAAAATGAAAGAGTTGGGTGCGGAAAAAAATTATTGCAACGTAAAGTTTGAAAAGAAATACCCGTTGCAGGGAAAATACTTGAAGAGAATGGGGATGAAAAACGCCACGAAAACACAGTAAATATTATACCGTCTAACCCTAATTCCAATAAGAAGAAAAAACATCTCTAATAGTGGTAAAAACCAATTCTAAAAGCAGAAGAACAATGTACAAAAAACTCAAATACAGGAGACTAAGAAGAGGAAAAAACGCTGACCAATATTGCGGTAGGTACATACATTGAAGAAGTGCTTGCCTATTACTCGAGGAGAACCCGGTAAATAATCAAAGTTTCTTTTTTTGGGTCATTACTCTCTGGCTACCGAAACCAAACATCTGCAACAGGCAGTTTTCCCACTCGAGGAGAACTAATTCTCATTCGAAACTCGTTAAACGTTTCGCCATTCGATTTTTACTCCAACCAGCCGCTTTTGGAGTCCACGGTCTTAAAATAGCGAAAGCACTTCTCAGATAAGTCCTCTTTTAAGGAAATATCTTTGATAAAGCAGCACTCTGAGGCGACTTGTGGTCTTTCAGAAACATAAGGCTGGCGAATGACTCTGGGAACACTGCAAAATATCGCAACTTCAAAATGGATAGCCCTTATTTATTGCTTTTCCGAACCAGCATCGCTGCAAAACTTGGGCAATGAGCTTCGGTAACAACGTTGTCCTTTCTTCGCGCTAGAGAGAGCCCATTTTTATCTGCGGAACATCCATTTCGACGAAGACGAGCAATATCGCGAAAAAATTGCCCGAAGCGGCGGCGAAAAACAGGCGTGATGCATTCCTTCGATTCTTTTGCACGTGAGCATTAAGGGAGGTAATTTTTCAGCCGCTGAAATGAATGCGACCCAGGTTAAAGCCCAATGCATTACGAGGGCCTCTTGATTAATGCGAGCTTGTTTGAGATACTCGGAAAGGTTTTAATGTCGTCCGGAGGAAACTCGAATGACAGCTTCTCTTAGGTGGAAAATTTCTCCTCCCTTGTAATGACGTGATAAGAGCGAGTAAATCCGTCTCCACTATTCCTACGCCGTTAGTGCATTAACCCATTTCCCATCTCCAGTCGGAGTTAGACAAATGATCCCGACGCTATTTGCCCGCTCTTGGCAACCAATGGATTTATCTGTAGAGGATATGACCGTTATTTTCAAGATTGTATGTATCGCCGGTTCGTTGACGGCGGCAAATGGTATCCGCCTGCCGTTATCTCTCTCGATGAATCATCGCTGGCGGATACGTAAAAAAAATGTATCCTCTATATATGTAGGCTCGTTAAAGATTCAAATGAGAGAGAGGATATGAAGGGCTTTCAGCAATTTAATGAGTGCTTTTTATATCGGGGAGATCAATTATGAATGAGGAGATTTAAAGTATAATCTTAATTGAGGAGTCTTTCAACCTAAAAGCTGGCGTGAATACAAGTGTAACTAAGTGTTACGCCAATCATTTTAAATCAATGAATCGTGCGGACCTCCAATCGGCATAATTTTAGCGTCCTTTGAGTACTCGTAACAGCGGGAAAAAATTAGTAGGTTTAAAAATCGACCGCATTTTCAGCCATTTTTTAACTCTGTAAGTTAGTTGTAGGTTGAAATGGCAAGTAGTCGGTAGGATTATCATAAAATATTTTATAATAATTAAAATATGTAAATGTGAATTTAATTAAGCAATATTCGTCATTTTATGTAATATATGTTTATTTATATACTTTGACATAAGTAAATAGCAACGAACATGCATTCCGAATAATGAACCTTCTTTCATAAAAATATTTGCTCCTATTTAGAACGTTGACTGGTTCTCATGCCCATGATACATCAAATTAAATTAAGCTTCCATTAACAGAGACCCAAAAAACAATAAAGATTCTTTGGATGTTAAATTGTTGCCTCCCCGTTTGCTTTTTACATAATCCTACTTTTACAGAATCTTCCCGATACAAAATATATCAAAAAACTTCTGATTATCCGAATATGCTGAATAATAAAATCTCCATTCTAGGAAAAATTGCTAGAGATATCGATATTGGAGGAAATATAAGAAATCTAACTACCCGTAAAGGATACCCCAACAGAATTCGTTTTATTTTTTCTTCTCGGAGGTTTTCCAGTCACACTTGCCCAGTTGAATTCTTTTACTCTCCCCAGCAAATATCTTTAGAGGAACTGTTAAAACTTGTTTCCGGCACTTGCGGGTTTTCCACAGAAACCCATCAAAAGACTTACGGTGGAGTTAAATTCCCTTATCTCCTGAGTGGAGGGACAAGCATATATATAAATAGGGGCTTCATGTACTTTGATGTCCATCACAATAACCTTTTCCGCCAGACATTCCCCCGGATAACTTCTCCTTGGATTCCTTCTCGAGCTCCTTTCTCAGGAGGAACTTAGCATTTCTCTGAGGATCCTTTCTAGGGAATGTCCATCCATATGTATCACTGCTTAATTTTGCGTTACCAGGAGTAGTTTGATCTCATGCTTTGAGGGGAAACAACAAAACAGCCGGGCCGAAAATACCAAAGAAGAGCATAATTGAATTAGTATCTCTCCTCAGAGCTCATGTTTATGTTATAAGATGATATGGGGTGAATGATTGAAAACGGATGCGAATAAAAAGTCGTATGTGTATTATTCATGAGAATAGCCGCAAGAGAAGTATCTTGATTTAATAATCCATTATGCTATGAAACATTTCAGTAAAAAATTTGTATACAGCATAAACGCAAAGCCGAATGATGCTAGCATAAAAGTTGATAACTTCCCTGAAAATATTTTCACATAGTATCTTAACGCATATTATCAAAATGCAGTTCTTTATTTGCAAAACGGTGTTCGTGAAAAGAGGAAAACCTTTTCTTCCTCTTGAGGCAAACGATCCGCAGAGGGGCGTGAAAATTGAGTAAAGTCGAATGGTAGCAATCCTCGGCATTAAGGAAATATAGCGGCTTTAGGAATGGAAATATTCCCCAGAAGTAATGTACACATAACTTAGATTTCGTAAAAGTTGTATCGTTTCACTGATTAAATACTGCGTATAGGCAGTTACAAAAAGTAAATTCCAAGGATGTTTCTTTTAACATTCTTTGTCAAAGTTGTCTGGAATGGTTTTTATGTCGCAAAAGCCAAAAATATCCAGTCCAAAGAAAACAAAATCCAGTGAAAAATCCGTAACTTCAAACTTTTAGACTTATTTGAGCTAGTTATAGTCATTAATCGTAGTTCAAGTATGAAAGTACACGTTATGAAAGTAAAGATTCACAACAGAATAAATAAATAAAAGGATTAAAACGTTTCTAAAGCCCTTATCGTCGATCGTCCGTACCTGCCCGCCGAGATTAGTTCTGGAAACAACGGTAAGTCTTGGATTAGACAAACTTCTAAGAATCACTTTATGCACATTTCAGTAGTCAAGCTAATGTCAAGGCCATGTCAATTTAATGGGCGGAAGAGGTATAATATTTATTAACGGGAATGTACTGGACTTTAGGAGCGTTTTTGACATCTAATTCAGCAACATCTGTGTTCCAATCTTTTTCCTACAAGGCAAATATAATTTGAATGAAAACTGATTACCATCTCTCTTCAATAAAGGTAGTAACGAATTTTAACGTAGCCATTGAAATTATGAATGATGTTGAGCATAATATTTATTCAGATATTTTGTACTTTTGTACATAACTTGTATTTATGCATACAGAACATTTCATTTGGAAATTACCATAGCTCAATATATCTTTTGAATTATCTACATCTACATAAGTACCCTGCAAGCCGCCTTCCGGCATGTGGCAGGGGGTAAACACCAAGAGTAGAATTAATTCTTTAATTTATTATTATCGCGTATCGTTCGCGGAAAAAAGAGTCCCTAAAACGACTTGTCCTCGCGTCTATTTCTCTTATTTTACGCTCTTATTCACTGTCGGATCGGCCAAAGTAGCAGGGGGGTCGCATAATACCAATTACGTCATCCGAAAATGTATTTCCTCTGAATTTATCTAACAATCGCAGCCTAGCTTCAAATCTCCTTTCTTTCAAGGATTCCCAACCTGAGTCTGAGAGCATTTGCGTTACGTTTGCTTCTCTCTGAAAAAATCAACCGAAAGCTGTCTGTTTACAAAATGTATGTCAATACTATAGATGCTACTTCTGTATCCTTAATATCGTTTTCAAATAAGGTAAGTTCAGCTTCTTTTATTCACATTTAAGATTAAAATTAGTTTACCATGAGATTTAAAACGATATTAACAATCTTTTTCAAAGCTTGATTGGAAAATCGCTCCACGAGAACCGCGCCAGTAGCGAGTTAATTCGCAAATCTGGTAACTAATATATAAGGTAAAATCACCCAAAGTAAACAGACCGGATTCCGAATACCGATTCTACTATATTTGCACGAAAAAACGGTCTTAAGTAGGCTTTAGCTTTGCGCGTGACGATGCCTTAGAATAAGTCTCAACTTTTGATAAATCACCGCATGGAATTGTATCCGTCATGACCATCGTGAGTTACAGCCGACAGTCGCTATTTACCCATAAAATACCCAACGCTGCAGCGTGGTCGAAATTTCTTCCGCCCCACCGCTGCAGACAGAATTTGATACGTTCGAAAAGCAGTTTCGGCAAGGAATTGCTCTCCTGAAAACAAAGCCTCACAAACCTCGCAAATGGAATTTGAGATAACTAAATTTTTCCGGGGCAGGCAGATTGCGTCATATAGCCAGATGAAAAGGATCCTTGACCATTGTGGAGCGGTTTACTTTGCATAATGCTTGTATTTTTTAACTTTGAGGAATTGCTGCGGGAAATAGCACTGGTCACTTCGTGCCGAGGAAATAAACGATAAGGGAATCGTTTTAAAACAGGGTGATCTAGTAACTATAGAGAATGGTTACTAGGTTGTGCGTAACTGTTTGTTATTAACTTTACTGCAAAGTTATCTGTGAACTTCCTCTCTGTTAAAAAAGAGAGAACGTTACGAAAAAATTAACCCATATCCGAAATATTTAACTATTATTGTCCGTTATCCGAAATAATCTTTACAGTCAAATAATTGTTTAATAAATAAACATCAAAATAATTTAATAAAATAATAATCTTTCTTAGCGCTATTCATCTAATGCAAAACAACTTGAAAATTGAGGGAACATTTTTGATGCCCTTGAAGACTTTTTTAAAAATCGGTTCTCAACAAGATTATTCTTATTCGTGACCGAAAATTGGTCTCATAGATTCTCTCTTTACTTAGCTACAGAAATAGTCTTACTGATTTCAAAAGTAGCGATACATATATATAAGACATCCAAATTTGCAATTTCCAAAGTGACTCGCGCCCGTTTCTAAACTTATAATCAGAAGACCATTTGACATTGAATTGCTTCGAAGCCATATTAAGATAAGTTAAACAAGCAATCCTCTGAGTAAATATTGAGGCAATATCTTCCATTCTTTCGCCTCCATTTAAATACTATATCTAGAAACATTACGGTGTGAAATACTATGTTATGCTAATAGATAAAGAAAGACTATCACAACTAATCTATTTTTGAAAATGTGCCAGGGTAATCTGACCGAGTATTTTTACTTAAATCTTTTCCTTTGACTATTAATTTTGGGTATAGATATAAGGAGAGGATTCATTTTTTTATATATTTTCTACCTCCTGGAAAAAATCGAGTGAGAAGTAATAGCAGCTGTTTTATACAGAAAAAATAAATTCTAAAAATTCTATGTATATTTTACGGAAACTATTTAAAGTCAGCTCATAATAACTCTGGCTCGCTACTAATTTATTAACGAAAAGATGTAGTACTTGAACAGGAAAAGGAAAAACATGTATATACAAGTCGCTTTATAAAAAAAACACGTTGTACTCGGCCAATTATACCCTCTGCAGTATAATGCTATCTCATCCAACTTGGTTTCTTTTCCACTGAAATATTCACCACTTTTTTTTAAAGAGCACGCAAGACTTTCGTAAGCCATATTTGAATCCGAGGATATGGGAAATTCAATGCTGTGAACTTAAAAGGTGTTGCATGATTATTATCTTTCCACTAGTGCGAATTATATCAACTGTTGGATTTGTGTTCAAGGGGAGTTCGAAAATCGATTACATCTTCCGCGGATAAAATAATATGTCGTGAATGAGAGAGATTTTAAAGAATCTGTTCCTTCTCCATCCCATAAGATTGGCAATTTACTTTAGCAACTCGAAGAGGTTCTATGACCGTTCCTGAGGTAGTAATATTTTATTGAAAATAATTGTATTTCTGAAATTCATCCGTTTTAAACACAGTCCAGATTTTTACATCGGGTGTGCCACCAATTTTTATAGTTGGAAAAAAATATATATAATTACCTCTTGATAATTCTTTACCTTTTACACTGAGTTTTGGAGGCGTAGTTTTCTGAACATTATGTTTAATCTTCATGTTTCTTTATTATTTGCCGGTTTTCATTCCAGATGAAATATATTTAATAGAACTTGTTCATAATAGTTCTGGTTTTAAACAAACATTTTCAATTTATTCTGTATTAGTGAAACTTCCCATTTATTCTCAACGGGTAAATACATATTGATAATTAGAATGATAATTGCGACTTGCTGGACACTTATGTAAACATTAAATAGTTTATGTAATAAATGAGACAAAGGAATAACTATTTACTCAAAGAGAAACACATTGTTTTGCTACACCAATATGTATACATTGGACTTTATTAGGCAAAAATTGAGACTATGAATAATAAAAGTAATAAAATACAAATATTAAAAATGTAAATGGTTAAGAATATGATTACTAAAAGATACAAATATTGAAGAAAAAATTTATGAGGTAAAATTGACGGAAATGTGAAGTGAGAAAACGAAGGATTTAAACTTAGAGTAGTAATTATACCATGCAAAGAAATTGAACGTGTGAAATATTTATAAAAGAATACCAATATAGATCCACCCGGTAACCATAGAGTTGAACCCTTGACGAAATATTTTTTGTATTCATATTTTTTGCTAAAAAATCTTCGTAAATCCCACAGAAGTGTTCCCATTTTCTGTTTGCAACCTCAAAGGTTCACAAAATTTTCTAATATTTATGAAAATTCTTGCAACTTCGAATCGGAAGCAATATTTCACGACCAAAGTACTTATTTGATATCCCTTCTTCGGTATTTATCTCGATTAAAACTATTTTTTTCCTACTCTAATTTTTATTTCCAATTTAATTTTTCAAAAGAAATAGAGCCTGCAAGAGAAAAAATCAAATGCTAAACTCAATTCTTATGGAATTGCTTTTACACATCAGGGGTCGAACCGGAGACCTTTGGGCAAAAATTTTTAAAATTTGAAATGTGTGCAACTTCGACTTCTTAAGTTTTAGGCGAGCATACATGTTCATAAGAAGGATAGTATCGTCCTTTCTTTTATTCTGCTTGCGAAAATACTTTCGAATGAGTAAACATGATTATTAGAGATTAACTAGTATATCAATGCCTGACTGAATTTTACCTTCAAAATTTTAAAGACATCTAAATATAGTTTTTGAACAAAATCACTCCCTTTATCAATTTGATATTCAACAGCACGTAAGATATCGCCGAAAGTTTACTTCACCGTCACCACATCAAGATCTTTCATCTCCAGAGTAAATAAAAACTGTGATAACCAGCCCATATGTATAACAAAAAGAACTAATATGTCCTTCTAGATATAGGAAGCTAAAACTTATTGATAACGCGATTAATTGCACAGACTTTATGACTTAGTTTGGTAACATACGAAAATCTCATGGTTCGGAAGTTACGAGAGCGAAGGTGTACTTAAAAATTAGTGGTCGTTTGGTATATTTCACAGAATCTAATCTTAATCCAGATGAACTGATATTCCCTGTTTAGCTAGCAACCGCAATGCTAATCAGCTTTCGTCATCATGGAGAAATGTACGGATTAAATTTGATTACGAAGAGCGCCAATGCTACAGCCCGTTTTCCAACCAAAACACGTGCTGTTATCCTTAATTTATCGCAGCGTGTTCCAGGGACACTGGAATTGAAATCCATTGAAGTTTGAAGCTAATATTATTTATCTCGGTCGCATTTATTCAACTGTTGGCTTTTACGAATCAATGAACTAAATTTTCGGAGGAATTCAATACGCAAAGAGATGCATTGTGTTGTAAAGGTGAGGAAATTATGCCAAAAATAAATTTAGTCATTACATCCTTCTTTTCAGTAGCTAAAGGCGTAAAATATTTCGACAAGTTTATGTCTGTTTAAAAGTGATCGACTAAAATCTTCTAAATAAGAAGAAAATGTGTATGCACGTGAGTGTATGTGCGATTGATGTATCTTCGTTCAAGTCTTCAGAATCAACAGGGCTCCCGGATAGCCAAATGGGCAATGCGTCCGACCTTAGCAAAGGCGGTATCGGGTTCGATTCCAGGTGGAAACCTACTTGCAAATGACCTAAGCAGTCGAATCATTAGTAGTAGTAATATTAGTAGTTGTATTTGTAAAAGTGCTACGACAGCTTAGGTCATTTCGCACCTAGGCCCCCACCGGGAATCGAATCCGGCACCGCTTTCACTGAAGTCGGACAAGCTGCCCACTTGGCTTTCGGGAGCCCCACACTAGAATCACTTTTAACATCACTACTACGAAAACCAACAGTTGTAAAACTTTCAAAAATTCATAACTATATACTATGAAAAGTTATTTCTGTGTTTACATGAGGTTATTTTTCAAGAATCTGGTATTCTACGTTTCGATCCCAGACACTAGAAAGCGTTATTTCACGAAGTAAAGTTAAAATTAATTTTCATCATATGCGTGCCTAGTTTATTTTCGTTAAGTTAAATCAGAAATAATCGCCGTTCGGATTCTAGGCATACTTCTTATACCAAGGAATGCTACATAAAGTTTTAAGCATTTTGCCAAAAACAACTCTCCTCTCGATACTGCGAGGACAGATAATGTATTATAGTTATCGCTAAAGTTTGATGGAGAGATCGATAGTTACGCCTTTTAAATAGTTCTTTCAAAATATCTTGATCAGTTCTTTTTCCGTTTTATTTCAATGTTCGGATTCCATTCTCGTCTCTAACCCTTCTCTTTAACTCCTCTTCGATTTTTCTTCACACCTCCTTCTCGAGCGCTGAGAGCGCTTTCTCGCTTCCTATGAGATTGCGTGACCACGAAGAGTTTATGCAGTGAACAACGGCTCTCTGTTTCGCGCTACCACTGCTCTGCGGATTAAATTAAGGGAAGCAATCCCTACTCAGAACCAAGAAAATGTAAGAACGATTCCAGTTTACGCCAATCCACTGAAAATATATCGAAAGAATAACGAGTAGAGCTTTTTAAAAATTCGCAAATTAATTGAAAGCGTTTGGAGCACGTTATTAGAAAGTTAAGTACAATATGAGTTGATGTCCGAGTATCCAAGGGAGTTATTCATTCATTTGGCAATTGAAATATGCTGAGTTTTAATTTATTCATGTTATACTCGTTTTAATACGAATCTTAGCCGAAAGAAAGTAAAGAAGGTACTTTCAAATGCTTCTTCTATCTACTATGCTATCTTCTAGCTACTTCTTTAGCTTATTGTTGTAGAGTATCATTCGTTGTAAGAATGAGTCCCTAAAGCAGGCTGTCGCGTCTATTTCTCCTACTTTACGCTCATTGTAGGATCAATCAAAGTAGTTGGAGGATCAAATAATACCGATTACGTCTTCCATAAATGTACTTTCTCTAAATGTATCAAGCAATCACACTCTAGCCTTCTAATCTCCCTTCTTTCAGGGGTTCCCAACCTGCGTCTGAGAGCATTTTCATAGCACATGCATTTTATTGTCACAACTTCGGCAATCCGGTGTTTCAACTTCAGTCCCATTTTAATGCAATGGATATTTTCACAAATAATCGATACTATAATGAGGAAGAAAACGTCAATGAATGCAACGTAGAAACGTAATAAAGCTTTAAAAGTTATGCGTGATTTATATGCATTCTCCCAAAATTGGAAAAGAATTTAACTTAATTAATTAACAACTCAGCTGTAAAATAGGGTAACTAACGCATTTCTTGCATAAATTCATTAATTGAAACCTCTTTACCTGCCACTATTTATCCACTAAGAGCTGTGGCACTTGTAAAACTGGTGAAAAGTGTATAATACTCTCGGTGTGACTAGAAAAGCTGCATTCTCGATGAGAATGTGAGTGACCCGTCCCGTTATTAACAACTTCTCATTATATAAAATCGATAAATAAGTATCCACTTCTGGAGGCAATTACCATTAAAAAAGTCATTTTACACTCATATTACAGTTCATTAAGATAGCATCGGTACTTCGAATCAAAACAGTCTGAGATTAAAATTCTATCCAAACTATTATACCACCATAAATTCCACCACCACTCATTTTTTCCGCGAACGATACGCGAAAATAATCGATTAAGGAAATAGAGTCATGGTGCATGCACCCCCTGTCACACGCCGAAAGGAGGCTTGCAGGGTACAAACATAGACATATACATAAATTATGAAGAAATGGAAAACATCGTTTAATCCAGAATAATTTTTGCGGTGATATTCTAGGCTACACTACCATGGTAAAATCAGGTTGATTATATTGATCGCGTTAATTACTTTCGGCTAATTGCAGTGAGAGTCTATAAAACTAATAATATTTCGGAAATATTGCGTATAAGTGCTTAATAGGAGTCATTCTGTTTCGGTTTTGAGATTAACAACCAAAATTGACAGCAATTGTTTCCGCTTCAAAAGTTACGCTCACGCCGCGTAATTTATAAGCGATAAATGAAACCTCGGCGCACACAGCTTAAAGGGGGATTAATTCATCAATTTCCAAACGAAAGAAGAAGAGAGAGACTAATTTCGGGAACAGTCAATGAATTTTCGTTAAATACGTCAATCCCTCTCTATGCATAACTAAAAAGTTTTTCGGAGACATTTCTATAGAGTCGAATTGGAAAATGCATTGTGCGCACGCTGATATTTTCCGCAGAGAAGCATTTAAAAGTTAGCGGAAAGGAAGCGAAACATTTCCGCCGAATAATGAGTCCATCGACGGATTTCTTAGTTTTAGCGCGTTTTGCTCCTGAAAGGGAGTCGGGAACGAACGCGATGTACACACATTTTCCCATTCAATGCCGACAGAATTCGCTCTTTCATTCGACTCCTTCTAACACGCCACACCGTATGAAGCCGTACTCCCTCCTCTTTCTTCTCCCGCTGCCTCCTATACAGGCCCAAATCGCCACTTTACCTCCACTAATTAATCCCCTACCCCTGCCTCTATCGTTCCTCTCTGCTTTCCATGCACCCCAACATCCATCCCCCTTTCCCCATTTCTCCTCAACTTCCGCCAACCTTTCACAACCGATAATTTCTTTGGTTGTTCCGATTCCAAACAGGGGAAACATTCGCTTTCCACTTTATGTTTCCATACCTACCATTCCCTCTCCTTTTCTCTCGCCAAATCCGTCGGAAGAGGCACCCAACGTATAATGTAATCCATAAACAGGGCAAAGTTTCTGTTTCCCTCCATTTTCTTCGCACTAACCACTTCCTTTCCGGCTCTTTAACTTTATCTCTATTCCCATTCGAGTTTATTTTAGTTCCTCCGCTTTTTTAATCGCCCTTCCCTCTACTGTGAATCGATGTCGTAAAGTGATTTTATTTCCCTAGAAACCAAGAAGGGCACATCACGAAGAGATAATCCTATTGGGATACGTTTCCGCTCTTGAATACAAATCAATTCCCATTCTATGATATTTATTTAAGGTTTTCTCGCTTTTATACCCCATTGCTCTGCGTATAATGAGTGTAAGTGGCCTATGAGTTTTCCCCCAGCCCCACACCGATAAATGGCTTGCAGGTAGACGTAGATGTGTAACGTTATGAAACAGGCTATTCGATTTTTGTCCAGCTGGAAAAAAAGATGGTTAATTTTCAGTTTAGATTTTTTTGCTTTGGTAATTTATAGCTAAAATACAGCAGTGAAAAAATTTTTCGGCATTTACAAAATAGAAGAATATCATACGAAAAATTCAACAGGAGGAAAGAAAAGCATTTTCCGCCGATTTTCACTGCCGTTTTAGCTGTAAATTCCCTTTAAATGTGTTCTCTTCATCCATAAAAACATCATTTCGAAGATTTTATAACTTTGTGTGAAATTATTTTATGTAAAGGCTGATTAATATTTGAACCTGAATGCCAAACTTGTATCTCTGCAGACCTTCGTATTGACATAAATACTTCTCCGTCAAAAATGACTGCATTTTTTTATTAAAGATAAGTAAAAGATTTGAGCAACGATAGATGTTTGTGGATTATTTGGAGTATCAAGAATATTGCACGGAAGAGTAGTCGAAGGGTAAGATCCGTACGCGGTGCATTTAATACTTCCCGCAAAGCGAAAATAATAGGCATTTTCTACAACTCCTCAGCTCTCCTGGAATCCCTAAAATAGCAGTTTTCAAAGGGAAGCTTTTGAATTTCCATAAACCAGGGCGAGGGAAACTTATTTCCTTCGAACCTTCGGATAAAAATGAAAAAATGCCCATTCACGCTTCTCCGTAGTCCGAGCAACCAGGAAACCTTTTCTTATTTTAGTATTTCCTTTTTCCCCATTTGCGTCTCGCCTTACACCCGACAACTTCGTGTTTCTCCAAGTTCCCGAGCTCCTGCACTCCCTCCATTTCTCTCATCCATTTCACTGTAGCATTCCAAAGCCCCGTAAACCCCTCCTTTTTCCCACTGGACCATCCCTCCTCCCGCCCTCTTCTTTCCTTTATCTTTCATCAGTTTTTTCAACTCCCAGCCCCTTTTCCTCCGTTTATTCTCGATCCGACACAGCTATTTACCTGGCTGGCAATTCCAGCCTTCGTGCGCATGCTAACCTGATTCTATTATTCCGCAATGTTACTTCGCTCCGCCATAACTCTTGCGAAAGACCACTTTGCATCATCAATACCCAAATCGATTTCGAGGATTCCTTTACGCTTCAACCATGAATTCAAAACGTGAAATCTGGTTAGGAGAATCGGATTCACTGTTGAGTTTAGCGGTCCGTGATAACCGTGTCTCCGTGCCTTGCTTTTTTAATTAAAACATGCGGAATAAAACTTTTAACATAAACTCAGAGTGCAACATTCATAGTCAGAGAATGGCAAGTCAATAACTCTAAAATATTCCACAATCCACAAACGTACGTATGCAGAATTTTAATTTATAGTTAAGGGTAGATATATGTAGGTAACGCATTCCGTTTAATGTGAAGTGTAAATTTCTAGACGGTTGACCCTCTCAGATCTCCTTTTCCGCAGTTCACTCCTTGAATTACTCGCTTTGAAAGTTCCTCTTTGAGCTTTTCTACATAATAGTGTTCTGCAACACTTGGACCATAATATCCTTTTCCGTCCCGAAAACTTTACCCAAGAGATCGACAGAGAGAAACCTTTCTTCGTTCTCTATGCTGTGCTCTCCTCCGAAAACTCCTCTCGTATTTCGCGATGAAATTATTCCATACTCTGAAATGCCCATGGCCGCCCACCGTTTCCGAGTCTCTCGTGTGGGAGAATACGTATTGCTATGGTAAATATAGAGCGCGCATACCGCTAAAAAGGGACGAATGAATGCAACTCGGTGCATATCACCAGTCTTTAGCTGCCCGCATCGCAATTTACGGAGAACCTATACCTTCCAGGGTTGTTTCATCGTGATATTTCAGCTAGCCGCGAGTTTGTTTTAGATTTAAAGCTTGCTGTTATCTAGAACGTTTGAATTTTTCAATTACCAAGGTTACGTTCTTTCCTCTTGATGAAAATCTGGAAAAATTATCGTAAATTTGAAAGTAAAGAAACTAGTGCACCCAAAGATGTACAATAATTTACAACATGCTTAATTATAACCTGTTATTCTTAAAGTTTTTCAACATTATGAATTCCTTGCGTTAATTAAATCTTTATTCCATAAAATTTAAAGATTGAATTTTATTTTTGGTATCGTAAGAGAAAAGAATGTAATAGTTAATGGGAAAGGCTTGGAAATACTTTAGAAGAGAAAGCTGCGTGTAGCTGGAGCTC
This sequence comes from Ladona fulva, assembly GCA_000376725.2. Lineage (NCBI taxonomy): Eukaryota > Metazoa > Arthropoda > Insecta > Odonata > Libellulidae > Ladona > Ladona fulva. Next base: position 489,623 of record KZ308240.1, read on the forward strand.
ATTGTATGGTAGTTCAGCACTAAGAATATCTTCCCCAAATGAAAAGAACCTGGATTTAAGTCTCAGCCATATCAATAATTTTTACAATCGTTTCTCTTTGGTATATTTAATTACATACAGTGAAGGTAAAAGCTAAGACAAACACTAGTTAAACCGAGATTATAAAGTATTAAATCCCCGCAGTAAATCCAAATAGCTGGGATATTACATAATTTTGGCCACATCGAAGAATGATGTTGCGTTATGACAGTGATTGTTCATTATTATTATAGCATTATTGATAAAGAATTGATTGGATGCTTGACTTTGTCGTTGACACAGATTAATCTACCTTTCCATCTAGCATCTGAAAAGGTGGAGCGTGGAGAATGAAAATAGTGTCGAGATATAGTGACCGAGTATGCGGCACTTGCATTCCTCAACGAATGTATAATTTAAAACATGTTTCCCAGTCCCCTTTGTTCCCCGTCCGTGTAACTCATCAAATGATCCCGTTTTCCCGCTCCGACGTTCCCGCAGGACCCGAAGAGTCAACTCGTTACTTATTTCGGAAAATAAATGTTTTAAATTTTATGTCACCGAAGGGAATTCACTTCGCGTCCGTGATTGAATTTTGCTTTATTTACCCAATAAATGTTTAAACAAAAAATAGATTGCGCGGAGAGATAGAAAAAAACTGTTTCGAATGGATTTTAACCGTCTGTGCTCTTTACATCCGCGCACAGTGACAGCGTCCGAGATATATAGGTGTCCCAAATCCAATTTTCATAGCGGCATCCATCCAATTTACCTAACGCTTCGCGAAAGGATGTGTTTCCGGAGCGTTGGCTGGTAGGGCAGCGCAGGAGTGGTCCTAAAAGGAAGGTAGAAAGTAAGAAAAAGAAAGGATGGACGTGTCCTCTAGAGTCGAAGGGAAAGAATTGGAGGGGCGGAATCCTAGAGGGGCATTTACTCGTGGGATGAAGAAGTGGAACGGACATGAAGGGAATGCAAAATTTCGGATGAAGCATGACGGAAAGATGGGAAAGAGGGGTCGGAAAGAGAAATCGGAATGAAAAGCAGTGAGGCAACAAGGGGTTGGAAGCGAGGTTACGTCGGATATGGTGGAGCTGGAGATGAGATAGGGAGAAAGTAAACAAACGTAGAGGCAAAATATTAGGAAGGGAAGAGAGAGGGACGGGAATTTTTTTGAAAAGAGCTTCATACAAAGGAAGTAAACATACGGAAGTGGCCGATAGGATGTTAATGTGATTTCAACGCCAAAAATTTGGATTAAATGTAATTATTAAACAGTGTTTACTCTTGTACACACAAGATTACACACATTTTTACTACACCTCAAGGTTTAATTTTACAATACTGTGTGATTGTGCATATACCGCTATTTGGTTTTATATAGTTTTACCATTGTTGAGTATCAATTACGAATACATTTCCTACCTTATTAAGAAAAGAATTTCTAAATCTCGAAGAAACTCACCTCTCCTCTTCAAAGCTGTGGTAGTAATGATACAAAACTTTTAATGCAAGAAAAAAAAGGCCCTAAAACTGATTTCATTAATCACTTTAAAAAAATAGAATGAATTATCATTTTTTCGAAGAAAAAATATCGACCGTATCTATAACCTAACCAGAACTAAACTGCAACAAAGCTAAAATATTTTTGGTAATGCAAAATTTTAAAATGATTGATGTCCATACAAAACAACACTAACCTGTTTATGACTGGTAGCAGTTTATGGCCAAATAGCCAAATGCTCCTTTAAAATAAGTCAAGAGATGCAGAGGCGAAAAAATATATATGGGGTATAACATACGTAGAAAAGGTGGATGTACGAAGGAAAGGTTAGGAGGAGAAGAAGCGGTGTCGCGGAGCGCTCCCAAGGGAATGAAACGAAGCGTGTGGTTATGAGAGAGTCTCTTCCACATCCTTCCTTTACTCTCCCTGAGGTACACTTCTTCGGAACGTGAGTTCTCTCCCACTCGTTTTCCAAAAGGAAGGAGTCTCCTCCTCTTTGATGCACGGATTAACGTGTGGTGTGATTCCTCATCTAGTAGATCAAGTCTCTCAATCAAATACGACCGTAACATCGGGTACGGTTTATGGAGCGAGCTCAGTCCCTCACCACATCAAGAACATTTACTCAGTCGTTTCCAAGTCTCCCGTTGGAAAAAAAACGGAAAGCTCGAGAGGCGGTTTACCCAGATTCATGACTGGTGCTTTCGTTTGTAAATTGAAACTTATCGACTTCTCTGTTTTACCTGAAAATTGAAGGTGAACAATTAAAAAGAAAGTGAATGCATAATATTCATCATAAATTACTTATCGATCCATAGATAATCAGACGAATGTACCAAAAACTCAGTCCGGACACTCAGTCAGAGTATATGCTGACTAAACATAAAAAATCGTTCTACAGATAAGTTTTAACTATGATTTCCCTACAATTAATCAAGTGAGATATATATGAAAAAACTAAAGAATTTCACTTTCCTTAGACAGTTTTTTCGTTAATTCTCTAAACATTATGTTAAAAAATAACATAATTCAGAAAGATGTTAGATTTCCGTCTAATATGAACGTGACTGTTAGTTCATTGGATCTACCAAAAAATTGCTGAAATAAAAATTATTTTCAAGAAATTGATGTGCATAGAATGAATTTGATAATTAGATGATCGATAACTCTTTTCAAACAAAAATTGATCTTCTGGATAGCCACGTGGGTAACACGTAGAAGCGGTCCTAGATTTGATTTCTGTTGGAAGCCCATGTATGTAAAATACTCGAAATAGTCAGCTGTCGAATCAATTTTAGAAATACTATCAAAAAAAATACCGGTCAAAAATTAAGGAAAATAATTTAGAGTAATCCTAGCAAATATCAGGTAAAATCAAAAGAATACTAAACAGTATATCGGTGATGAAAATATTTACGCAGAGAATAGAGATTTTCAAAAAAGAAATCACATGTGATTGAAAAATCGTTTAAAATAAAATATCGTGGCTACCGTAGGTATTGCGTTCCGGAATCATAATCGTTATCCAAAATCGTAATCCTAGGTAAATGTAATGTTATCAGTAGTCCCCTTTCTCGCTGATTTGAACATAAAGTACTCATTTGGGTTGGTTGATGTCCCCTATGTGATGTGATCAGCTGATTTCTTTGCCACACGTACGAAGGGAAACGATAAATCGAAACTGGAATGGTCCAGCGTTCATCTTTGCTGTTTTATGTTAGCTCATCCATCCGCTAGCCGAACCCATACCAGTTACCAGAGAGCGAACAACAGCCAAAAAATATTCGTTAGCCGAAATATTTTGTGAGCAGGGTCACTCGTTAGCTGAGGTATCTCTGTATACAGGTATTGAGTGTGACGTTGATCACCTACGAACATAATGAATTGAAAAAATCGCATTATGAAGGGAGGTAAGGGGCATAATTTTTAGTATAAATAAGTTTCGAGGCTACTATTATTATCACTTAAAAGAAATTGAAAGATTTTAATGATAAAACTTTGCCAAACGAAGTACATCACAATTCATTTGCGTATTCTTAGACGATTAATTTCTGTTTCCTTCAAAAGAGTTAAGCGATCGATACAGGGCTCTTCCCATTGTATTTAAGTTTTATTAAACTTATATTGAAGACTCATTCCATAACACTACGCTAGATGGAGCGTTTTCTCAATCGACTATCCAATCATTACCAGGAAACAGAAAAAAATCAGATGTAGTGCAATATAAAAGGTTTACGGTTGAAAATACTTCGAGCAGGCAGAAGGAGACCAGCTATTCAAACATTTTGGGAAAATATCTTTCTCAAAGATTTTCGAGCAAGTTCATTCCTCAATGAAACAAACTTTAGCAGTCAGATAAGAGAAAATTCCATAGAGAAAAGATAAAGTTCATGTTCTATATTTTTACTCTGAAAATAAACATTTTCTGGTTAAGCTACTTAGTAAGATCATATTATCAGTAAGTATTTTTTTAAATTGTTTCTGTAGGTAGGGTCATTTTGCAGCAGCCCCCACCAGCAAGCGCTTTCACAGAAGCTTTAACCACGTGGGGACCATACATCATTTACTTGACTACCATATGCAGTACCTCCCTTCAATTGAAATGCCGCATTGAAATCATTTTGAGATATTATTATTATTTCGTAGAATCTCTGGCAGTGCAAATCTTGTGCTATAAAATATTTCCTTGTTACTGTTACCTCAGTGATGCATCATATGTTCCGAATTATTACTTGACACATCATATTCTTTCCTTAAAAGATACGATCCTTAAAATCAGTTTTGTACGTGATTCACAATCATCAAAAGGTGTTATTTAGCAGTGTATCATAGATTGAAATCCATCCCGCATATTCTATGGCGTACACCAGTAATAACCATAATCGAATGAATTTCGAAAAAAAATTAACTAATGACGCAGCATAGTGAGCGAGCTGTAGAATATGTCCGAGAATGGAACTGAACCAGTTTCTAAATTAATCTTAAACCTCCCGAAAACCGTTCAAAATTGGAAATTAATTCAGAGAATTTGGAATTTGAAAAGGAAACGAATTCGAAAGAGAAATTCTTAACGCTCTATACCTGCAGAATGGGGCTTCTTGAGGGGGTAACGAGACGAGATATAAAGGATTTTGACTTCCAGTGAAACCTTACTCGCCATTCTTATTCATCTTCTTGGAGCGCGGATGGTTGGGAGATTGGAAAATGAGATTTCATTTCGGAATCTGAACCGAAGTTTACGTAGAATTTTCTCTTGAGGAAAATAATGACAATGCTCAGATAACTCAGTCGAAGCCAGTAGAGAATTATTACATTTTTGTTATATTCAACGCCTTTAAAGGTAGAAATCATCTAAAAACATGAATACTGAGAATATCCTTACTAAAGTTACAGGATGTGCGTTTTTTTAATTAAGATTATTTCAAATTTAAACTTCTCATTGACCAGGATTAGATCCGAATTACTCCAATATTACGCACCGCGCTAAAGTAAGAAAGGAATATATTATTGTATTATTTTTCTCAGAGAAAATGAGTGTGTTCACCAAATGTCACGTTTTACATGAATGTCCGCTTCATAGGAGCAGGAATAGGAAATGTCATGTATCTGATGATCAAAAGGGATTTATCTTAAATCAGTTTACATGTAATTAATGTATATTGTACGTAAAATTTCATTCGCGCATATTCGAATTTTAAAATTTCTATTCGGTATCTCCAGACAAGGGATCTTATGAACGAAAAACGGAAAATATTGTTACTGTAAAATTATCTACAACTTTATTATAAATTACACAATTGTTTAATTCCATTTTTCAATTACATACGTATCATTTTTCGTTGGATTAATTTAGTTAAACCATTACTTAAATTTAAATTTGCCGATAAAATTTTTAGTTTTTTCTCTTTCTGCTGGAAACTAAATTAGATGCTTAATCAACAACATTGGAAATCGTATAATAAAGTATTTTATCTCCATTTTATATTTAATATTTCTCTGAATTTGAATACTGATTTCATCCTGTGATGGTCTTTGAGAAGTGCATTCATTTATACTATATCCCTGAGTGTAGACATCCCAACTGCAGATATGTGTATCGTTGTGTATACATTTCAGGCGTAGAGTAGTTAATCGCAATTTGAAATACCACAAACAAATGAACTATGTCGTTTTACTGAAATATTCTTTCGCTATCATCTATGAAATACCTTCATTTGAACCTGCCTTAATTACTTACTGAACTTACATCTTAAGGTGTCTAGTTATTTTGACAAACTTCAAATTAAGATCTGAGATTACGAAAATCCTGAATTGTGTTTGAGTGAAATATCGTTTTCTTCTCCATATTGAGGATGAAACTGTCAGATGAACAATAGTGTTCCTACTCTCTTGAGAACTTTGTCCTAAATTGAGCAGAACTAAGGTCGTTTTCATTCGTACTCTTTCTTATATTTTACCTCACTTCATTAATTTTGAGGTTATTATTTCTAAATGTATTCCTAAACATCAAAGAGTTGATTGGAAATCCCTATTTGAATAATGACCTTGATTGTGTGTAGAATCCTATAATTATTCTCATTTATATATTTAAATAACTAAAGAAATTACACTTGTCTTACAAAAGAATTAAATTGATTAAAGACTGCCAGTCAAACTTTGGACTCCCATAAATCGAATATTCGCTGCTTGTCAGTGGAAATTTCCAAACCCTTCTCTTTTTTCCCAGTAGTAATTTTCACCTTTTCGATAAAAATACTTAGTAAACAACCTTATAAAATTCCATACCATACTCTTTGTAAAGGCAATCAAATTAATTCGAAAATTCCGAATAGTTAGTTTTAAATTTACAATATTCATTACCATATAACAGAGAATTTTGATGAATCGCAATGAAACATTTCCTCGTTCACTCTTTCATTGTAAAAGTGATAAAATACCTACATCATTCATAAGTTTGTTCTTATTTTTACTACTTGAAATTTCTTTTAAAGACTTTCTTCCAACTTTTAGATTTATTATATTATCAACTAAAATGTTTTCAAATGCTTATATCATAAGTCTTCATGCAAAATTCAAGATGAGTTCTATCATAAAAATATTATTCATACATCATTCCTTAGATACTTGTATTAATAAATCTCAAAATTTGGGAAGTAATTTTTTATTTGTAACATAGATGAACAATCCGAATCTAGGAGGATTTATTGGTAAAATTTCCGTTGCATAATTTGACGTAATTAAATCCTTCTTCCACTGCTTCTTTCTTCCGGTTTTCGTACCAATTTTCCAATTGCGATCCCATCGATTTTGATATTTTATTCTCAGCTCGTAAAAAGTCCTTGAAAGCAAATGTGATGCCATGTAAATGAGCCGCACCTAATTACTCGTCGAAAAAGATAAATATGTGTTTCACAATAGCCCCACGGGGATACTAAACGGGCACTCAATTAGCTTAATTAATTGATGTTACCCGCTAATTGAACTTAAATACTTTAAAGTCTAGTTACTTCAGTGTAGCATGGAGTCTATTGCGCTAGTATAATTTAAGACCGGCCAGATAAGTACGGTATTGTTGGAATCGCATGGAAATAAACATTAGCTTTTGTGGGGGTTCAAAGAAAGCAATTGCATGTAAAGGAGAACATAAAAGCAACCGCGAAACCCATATAATTAAAAGATGTTAAATTAAGTGATTAGAATAACATAAATATTTATAGATTAAGTAGAGAATGAAAGTAGGCAACTACTTGAACATTTGCTAACCAATAGTTTCATACTTTTGCTTAACATTAACATTTAAAATACGAATGAAACTTGACTAGAAGTAACTTAGAAAGTAACACTTTGGTAGTCAAAACAGAGAGTGCAAGTTTAGAACATCACGGGTAACGCTAGTATAAAATTACAAATATATCTTTTGTCCTCAATATAATTGTACATGAGAATATTCACGGAAATAATTGTCACCGACACTTCAAGTGTTATATCTTATCCACTCGCTTTATTATGCCTAGTAACCATAAGAGTTAAATATAAACACACATATGTTGATCTTGTGTAGAATTGATTACCTTTGGTAATATAATTGACTACTTCTCGTATTTCATAAAAGGAAAGTAAAAAAACTGCCTTGTTTCTATAGTAACCGAATCTACTTAAACTCCTTATGAGTATTTCTCACCAAACATTGCTATAGCCGGGATTAAGATTTATTCAAGTAGATTACATGGAAGTAGGTTGGGTGTGTGTGTATATATATA